>JAQIWD010000133.1:0-32992 GCA_034694825.1 Anurida granaria
CAGTGACATTGAGCCTACCATGGTTTTGGAGCCTTTGTGCTCATTAGCCGGGGGTCAAAACTGTCCTCGGGAATTTTAGATCCCACTTCGGTCCCAGTACTATTTACAGTACGCGCTTTGAGTCCACCAGTGACCCCAGTCATAATCATACCCTTTGAGCCAGAAGCCATTCTAAAGAAACAGAAAATGTTTACATTGTTTTGTAATATTTCGTTTCATTCAACCCAGAAAGTACGCTTACCTGACCTCCGAAAAGTACCCTCGTTCAGCTTGTCTCAGCTAGTTAAAAGAGTCACTGAAAATCTGTGTCAATGAGTAGAAATCAAATGTGTGAACTAATTGATCAACATGCAAACGACCGACCGACCAACCGACACAAGACAAGAAAACTATTTTTCCTTTCCTCTGATTGGCGGCGGCGGCGGCGGGTAGGCTGCGAAGAGAAGCAATGCTTCGCAAAATTACCTCCACAATCCCCATTTTCAGGTCAAACTTTTAATCAATTAAAAACAACACCTGATTAATCAAAGTGGTATAACAAATTGAACAGATATAGAAAATTGAACAAACAGAACTGAACACTTTCTGCAATGAGCTTGAATTCTAAGTGATATAATTACAAACACGACACATCCACAAGTAACGTGAATTTGTCACTGGAATTCAAAACTTGACGTAGGAAAATTGCAACAAATTAATTTAGAATTACAGTTCACTGGATTTATAATACCTAAATCGTTTTTATGAGATTACTGAGGAGGGTGAGGGAATTGTAGAACCTCCACCACGGTAGGTTGCAGAAGGGTCATCCTCACTTCCCCCTCCGAGACGATCGTAGACAATTTGACCAGTTGGGTCACGGAATCTCTGCCTCCCCGAAGCATATCTCGTGAGTGCTGATCCATTATTGTAAAGAACTTTCTCAGTCCCATCCGGATAGATTCGGATTTTGATATTCTTGCTCTGGTATTCCACTTGGCCATTCGGAAGGTGGATCTCCTTTTCTCCTTCACTTCCTGTCCGGATCAACGTTTTGTCCGGGAAGAGACATTCCTCCATCCCATCTGGAAATAAGCGACGAACGGCCCCTGAGGCATACTTGGTCTCATGGATTCCACTCGGGAGTTTCGTCTGCACTTCACCCCTGTCAATGGAACCAAGTCATAGGTCAACCACACACGACATGGAAGGAGAGTCTTACGTTCCAAACTGGAGAGTTTCCGTTCCGTCCGGATGAATAATTTCCCAACTGTCGGCAGCCTTGAAATAATATTTCCGGACTCCAGTCTTTTCCAGCTCCCTCAAATCCTTGATGTCACCGTTCGGATAGCGGACCCTGGAGAAACAAAGCAAAGGTCAAGGGCGCTTGGGACGAAAAATATCAACTTACTCCAAGCACTGTCCGTCCGCAGAAAATATGCGGGTTGCTCCATTTTCAGCCTTTGATTCCCTTTCTCCACCTCCAGTAGTCACTGGATCCAGCGTCGCTGCGCCGACTGGAGCTGGAACGTTCACCTCTGTTGGCGGAGTTGGAACGACGTCAGGAGGATGAGCGGAACTTTTCCCTGATTTCCTGAGACGTGCATTGAGCTTCATCTTGTCATTCTTCAACTCCACAACAGACTTCTGGAGTTTGTCATTCTGAACATTGAGGTCTTCAATGGTGGCCTTGAAATTACGAGCACTGGAGGCCCAGCGACTACTCCGAACTTTCACCTCCTTTTCCAGTTCCACCACTTTGACTCGTAGACTCTTCAACTCACCCTCCGTCTCGTCTCCAGCTGATTTCAACTTCCGAGTTTGGCTCAATTCCCGATTCACTTTTTCTTGGTCCAGTTTGAGCCTCCGCTTGAGCTCGTCAATCACTTCCAATTCTTTGCTCTGACGAAGCTGGAATTCACTTCTGGAACGTTCCAGGTCAGTTGACTTCTTTTCAAGGGACTCTCGAAGTTGGACAATTCTTTTGTTCTCTGTCCGATGTTTGTCAATTTCTGATTCCAGTTGGTGAATTCGGGTTGTAAGGAGAGCTCGGAGGTATTGGTCATCATGGGTCAATTGTTCTTTCCTGAGCTCTATGGCGGGATTCCAGATGGGGAGTTGTGGCGAGAAGTCATCTGCATCTGCCTGGAATCGAGGTGGTGTTGGCTTGAAAAGAGGAACATGAGCTGGAGGAGGAAGCGCTGGCGCTGGAGGTGGCACAGCGGGTACTGGTAGCGCTGATTTAAAAGTTGGGACTTGCAGCGGTGGTGGTTGTCGCGACGCTGATTTGAAAATTGGAACTTGCAGCGATGGCTGTGGTGGGGCAGCAGTGTCCGGCTGAGGTGAAATGCAGAGTTCAGTATTCACAAAACGACAAACCGTGGAAGCAGTAGAACAGAAGCTTTGGTTGGTAGTAAACTGTTCCATTCTTTCAAACATTTCCAGCTCACGTGCCATTGCCTTTGAATTCGGTGATGAAGTCGAGTTGGCTGGAAAGGAAAACTTGAATGGAACTGTGTGACCTTGACCCTTGAAGTCTACCTTTTCTCGTCCATGTGTATAATTCAACACCTAAAAATCACATGAAATGAATAGTTAATTATTTTCAATTCTTTGAATCTCTCAAGAAATTTGTTTCAAAATTGTGTACGTGTGTGTTGGTATTTGTTTCTAATCGCTGAAAAGGAGGTTGTGCAGCGTTGATTCCTGGTTTGTCCAAAACAGGTCCCTTGTCCTCATTTGGGAATGGAAAAAGTTCACGTTGTGCTTTAGTTTTGAGGATTGACTTGAACACTTCATCGACCAGCGATTCGTTGATTTCTACAACTGACTCGGTCCCATCATCATCATCCTCGTCATCTGTTTCCCATTCTCCTTCGTCGACCGAGCTGTCGGTGGAAACCTCGTCTTGACTTGTTCTCCAGTGTTCATGGGTATTCCGATTTTCCTTATCCATGGATTTCTCATCGTCACTGTCACTTCCAGCAGCGTTGTTTTGGCGGTGGTTAGCGGTGGAGGAATGATGGGTGAATCTGACGTTGAGGTTCCTCTTGGGGCTGTCAGCCGATTTGAGTACGGAAGGGATTGGCATGGGCTCGTAGAAATTATGACCTTGCAGAGGGTAATTGTTCGGCGTGACCTTGTTGAAACGTTCTTGAACATGATGGTTGTTTTCGATATCGAGATCCTTGTAAAATCGCTTCAGCCCTGTCCCCCTCCGCAGGAAGGGTCTCTTCTTGGATGCCTCCTTTACTGTCGTGACCTCGTCCATGGCCCCTACTCAATCTGAAACGCAAATCAAATCATTCACTTCGAATCACAATTACTAATTAAAAACGATACGGACGGAGGAAATCAACTGATCAATTGATTGATTTGTTTTGTTTTGCAGAGCAAGGAAGAGGGAAAAATAATTCGAAATGGGACAGCGCGCGTTTGGGGGTTAAAGGGCAGACTGAGAGGCGCCGAAATTACACGAAAACAAGAAATTTTAAAAATCAGCTGATCAGTTCTTATTTAATCGAAACGTGATTAATTGTTCAAAACTGATTTGGGATTTATTGAATCGGAAAGGTAAGTCAATATCCGCAGAGCAAAGAGGTCAAAGGGGCTAATGGATTTCCTTATTTCCCATTTTCCAGGTTTACTTGGATTTCCATTGGACGTTTGAAACGTCACGTTTCAGCGAACTCTCAAGCTGAAAGGTCAACGTGGGTCAAGTTGCAATGAGGCTGAAGGTGGAAGTTCTATCAGTCAATCTCGAGTCTCCAGACCTAGGACATGACCACCCAACGAAATCCGCACACGAGATCCTAACTGGCGTCGAGGTCAAAGTGAAGACAAAATGGGCCTATGCTCCCCTTCCTGCACCCATGACCCTTAAGTCGACTCCGATGACCCTTCCTAGCTACGTACCCTTGTCAAGGGACGAACCTCTCGTCCTCTTTATCGAAGTTTGGAAATGTGGACACTTCCAGGGCCTTTCTGAGTTTAACATTCGTGAGCTTCTTGGAAAGGAACCAGGGGAGGATGTACTCAAGGTAAGGTCAAGAGGTCCATTCGAGTTCCATTCCATCTATTCCAAGAATGAGTTATCCAACTAATCTTTACTTTTCTTCTCCAGTGGCTCCAGATTTGGTGTCCAATCACCAACAAAATAAAAGGGAAACTCATGCTCCGACTGGAGGACGAAGAGAGAGAAGCGGTCACTCAGCCCGTGCAATTACTGGAACCTACCCGTCTCCCTCGTCCTTCCACAGCAAGCGATGCAGAATCAGCGAGTAAGCGACGACCATCGACTCCAATGTCTTCCTACTTTCCTCCTCCCGCTTCTGGGTCACCAATGACGTCCATGTCGTCGAGTGCCTCCACCGTGACCGTCCTCACGGCTCAGAGCTCCCCATCGAAAGGGAGACGGAGTTCCCCTGAGTTGGATGAGTTGGACATTATTCAAATCCTCAATAACAAACTGGAGCTCCTTAGCGGAAGTTACCAAGAATCCAGAGGGAATTCCAGCAAGGTCACTCAGAGGTCGCCACCTAAAGGCCCTCCAAAGTCGGGCACAATTAGCAAACCCCCACCACCGCCGAGCACTGGAGCCGTAAATCGTCCAGGTGCCACCTTTGGTCGGAGTACAAATACCTTCGCTGGACGAAGTTCTGAAGCGATTGTGGCGGTAGTCAAGGTAAAGGATTCAGCTGGTCAAGGTCAACTCCCCAAGAAGCGAAGGATGGCCGCCAATTTTACCAATTCACCTCAACCCACCAATCAGAAAACGTCCAAAGGAAGCTCAACGAAATGAAATGATGTGCCACGTAAGAGGTCAACAAGTCGCTACAAAATACTGGAACCTTTTATACTTTTTTTTAAACTTTTCACAGTGTAAAGTCAAACTTTGCTTTTTAAAGTTTTCAGCGTTTTTCGAATATTTTTGAATACTAATCGAAAAACACAAAATAAGAATTAAGAATTGAACTGAAGAGAGGACGGCCTTGATTTTATTTAATTGTAAAATTGTAAATTATGCGATTTCGCCAACTTGAATTCCTTCCCGATTAACTAAGCGGTTCAATTAATTGTGAAATAATTTGAATTCACCAAGACAAACCTCCTTCTCTCCTGGAATTAATTGAATTGATGAATTAATGTCTTTGGTGAGTAAATGCTGAAAGGGGTCTTAATTACTAGAGACTTATCACAGGCAGCTGAGGGAAAAGGGGTCAAAGGTTAAAACTAGAGGAGACCCAAACCAGTAAACGTGTAATTTACACAAGTAATAAAATCCATTGGAGGTAAATGGAGAAATTAATCAAATAACAAAATTAAGGAATCAGAGCGGAGGAGGTTGAGTCCCATTTCTTGTTCCTGACCTTGATCTGCTACTAATAGTCTGCTGCCCTTCGACCACACAAACACTCCGCTTCCGGTGACTGTAGAGAGTGTACAGGGGTCATTGGGACTTCATGGAAATTAGCTTACGGGAACGGTTCCGGACTTCTTGTCTCGTGGTCGTGTACTCGAACCAAAGGATATTCGGAATTAGACTCGTGTCACGGAGGAGCAGGAACTCGGAAATGGGCCTGGCACAAGGTCAAACAAGTTTAATTATTTACCATCAATTTATTTTAAGTAAAACAACTTACCAAGTCACAATTTCATGGAAGCGTGGGGCCAAGTAGTACTGCGTGATTCCGAACCAAATGCTGGCAAAGATGGAGCCCATGACCCCACCCCATAAAATCTGCGACCAAGTGTGATACATCAAGTAAATCCTACCAACATAAAATCAAGATTACTTAACTTTCGGATCGTTCATTTTTTTTTCACATCGTTAATCACTAATTAGTTTACCTGCTGTAGGCCACACATGTTGCCGCTGAGAGAACCGTGAGGATGATCCCGAGCTTATGCATCATGTTTAGCATGTTGGACTTTGTGGGGTAGCGATGTTGCCTGGAACAGAAGCGATCGTTAATTTCAGCTAAAGTAATTTAGGGAACAGCGTTGGAGGTCTCACCTAAAGATGACAAAGAAGACGGAGTAGATGGCAAAGAACCACATGTTCTGGGAATGTGAAGAAGGCATTCCGAATTCCGTGTACTGGACATTCCGATGCATGGGGCGTGACTCTCGAATTGTGTACTTGAGAATCATGTTCAAAACTTCGTTGAGCAGAAACCCCATGAAAAATGTTATCTAAAAGTAACAACAAATTTCAAATTGAAAAAGCCCAGAGCATGATTGGCACCAATTGATACCTTCATACCGTGTGTAAATCTCTCCGAAAAAGAATTAGCGTAATGAACCCAGCAATTACGGCCATTGGCATCAAACTTGAAATTGCAAGAACCTTCCCAATGAAGTCACCTGAAAACGGTCAAAATTAAACATGATTGATCCTGTTCGTATAAACTGATAAAGTGTGCTTAATTAAATTACCTCGAGGGAATTCGACATGGGTCAGGGCAAAGGGAACCCAGTCAATATCCGTGGGATCAATGTGGCTGTCCATCACCACAGTTGACACGAAGTTCTTTCTCCTTTCTGTTGGATGTCCAAACTGGAACTTGTTCACTGACTTTCTCCAGCTGACTTGCCTCTTCCGCTTCTAGTTTGGTTCTCCAGGGACGTCAATTGAATAATTCCGGATGAGCGTGAATTAATCCATCTGTCTTGTTGGATGCGATGTTAGAATGACCTTCCCCGTTTCCAGAAACTTCACCTGTGAGAAAATCCCAATTAAAAGTTGACTTTAATAGGGTTGAATGAGAATAAGACAACTTGAATAATTCAGGTTGTCTTTCGATATGAGCAAGATTTTCCCTCGGGGCATATAACAACGGATCTCTCTTCTTCTTCTGCAAATACTGACCTCACTGATTAATTCTCATACTTTCTCATTGCAAAAAGTGAGTCAACAATCAACCCACATCCCAGAGACAGGAAGGAAAGGAGAATTTAACCGCAGGCAGCCAATTACGCAACACCTCAATTTACCTTAAAATTAATCTGCGTAGGGATGTGCAGTACCCACCGTAGGTAGGCACAACAATTACGGATTTAACAATACGGAGATAATTTTGATGGTAATCGTTACTCTACTCCTTCCTTGTGAAACTTGTTTCTACCTATAATAATTTCACAATTTGACATAACGGTAAGGTTGTTGACAGGCACGCGACAGTCGAAAACAAAGCATGACATGAATGGAGCGACATGACATGAAATACAGTTCCGATCATGTCACCGTCTGGATGTTATGCATGAAAACGGACAAGGTTGATTGACTTACCTTAACAAATGATGTGGATTGATTACGTAAATGAGACTAATTGATGATTGAAATTAATCAAGTCAATTGACAATCACCTGATTTTAGTGGAGTGGACCAATGTTGTTGACGTGTATTTTTGTGGCTTGGATTTTGAGTTTGGTTGCACTGTGGCTCCTCTTCCCCGAATTTCTCAAACGGTTCCAGTTTTTTTTCAGCGCCATTTTTTAAACGCCAAAACGTTTTGACCATTTTTAATTGAAATTGAAAATTTTCAAAAACGAAGTATGAAATAAAATTCATGTTTTTTACTTGTATTTTTATTATTTTGAATTCGGGAGTTGTATGTCTTTTACGGATAATTCTTAATAATATCCTGTGTAGACACTTGGTAATCGTTAATTTTAATTTATGACCTCACTTGACCTCTCATCCCTCCAAATTCTCACTCTTCAATTTCTGTTGTGCTCATCAGGTATTAATTTGGAATCCCGATACATTTTTGAAATGCCAACATTTTTAAATTCAACGGACAATTTAGTTTAATTTCTAAACTTCTAACAAAGAGGGCACAGGGAATCTTCTAAAAACATGACAGTAGACAAGTATTCTCTAAATTCTAACCTAACTAACACACTCTAATTAACCTAACTACTACAATTAATTAATTAATTTAGAAATGTGGTTATTTAAAGCTACAAATGGGAGACAGAGAAAGAGTTTTTCTAACAGTGAGGCAACAAACTCCTCCTGCTGTACAAGTCTACAGAAATCGTCTAAAGGAAGCGCTAAACCCGCTGCGCTACGCAGGAGTTGCCTCTAAAAATACACAATAGGAGATGCGGAGTAGTTTAGGCTCTTTCTCAATTAACTTATTAGGCTTCTAATTCTCCTAATGACACTAAGGCCAAGGGGTAGGAAATCCATTTTGGCAACTCATTTCAAAATGCCTGCCGCTGAAATCGCTGCTCTTTGATTACTGGAGAGGCGGGAGTTTTAAAAACTAAATTCTAATCTAAACTGGACAAGAAACAACGTCTAGTTGTTGTTTTTTGTCTTGCATGGCCGGTTGGATAATTTGAAATGGCGCCCATTTCCAATTGCATTGGGAGCTACAAGTACGATTTTTCAATTGGAGTCGCTAGATGGCAGGAGCGCCATCATTTTGAAACTTCCAACAACTTTAGCTAAAATTAATTTGAAACTTGCTTAATTTCAACTCGTCAATTTGTAATGGCCTCTTTTAAATCGTAGTTAATTTTGTACTTAATAAAAAGATGCCACAAAATCCACCGAGTTTCTAAACATGGAGAAAGTCCTTTGCCAGTCTCACTCATGAAAACAGCTGACAGACGAAGGAAAATGCATTTTTACAAGAAAAGTGAATTAATTAGCAGCTAATTACGTAATTGCATTACTTGTTACATTATAAATCTGAGGCTACGAAGTTACAAATTAATTGCACCATCATTGTAAGTTGAATGGAGTCGCACTTAGGTTTAGAGTCAAAATGTTAAGCACGTGCGCATGCTCCTATTGCTGGCCTATTGCTACCAAAATGGCAAGATTTGTTGGAATGCCCAACTCTAATCTCAAGCGAAGCGTTTACCGCCTGAAACCAAAATATCTATTAGCGGCAACTTGTGCGTCGCGTGTGCGTAGAAAATTAGGCGCGACCTATAAAGCATACCCTTAAGTGTACAAAATAAAAACGGGAAGCTGCCTTTTTTTTTCAAATGCCTTGGCGGGATTTTATGAAAGTGATCCACAATTTGTCCTTGTTGGGTAAATGAAAGACAAACGTCTTCTTAATTTGCAGTTTAGTTAACAAAGTTAATTAAAGTTACGTTAACTCAATTAATACTTAAGGTTGTTTGAACTCTACGATTGGGAAATGTCATTATTGTGTCCTCAATTCCTATTCGATTCGGTCCAAGTCATCCCTTGACCTCCAGCGATGACCTTTAACTGCACCATTTGATCCATTTTGCATTTATGGCAACTCTTCAAACCTTGACCTCTTCCTAGTTAGGTTAACCTAAACCTAACCTAATTTAGGCAGAAACGGTCTCCACCATGCTCTTCTTTATAATTTCTCCAAAGTTGTCGCCGAGCGTTTCATCCTCGGATGAGCGACTGCTGCTCGTCTCCGTCTCCCCCTCGCTGCTCGTCCGCCCCAGTTCCTCTTCCTCTTGTGCGCCTGCGTAGGACTCTGAGAGTCCATTCCCAAGCCCATGTTGCAATAGTTCCGAAAATGGTTCCAGTTTGGTATAAGAGGTCAAACTGAGGTCAGTGTAGGAGGTCATGCCCTGGAGGTGAGAGGAAATGGAGACTTCTGATTGGTGAATTCCCACCTCTGCCTGCCCATTGGTCCCTTGGTGGAGACTCATTGGGAGTTCAGTGTAGGTGGGCCCTGCGTAGCTGCATCCGCTGACGTAGGGTTCCTCATTGTTGTTGTACGCCGCCAGCGACACCGTACTCGGCGGCACGGTCGAGTAGCAGAGACCGTTGGTCGCCGCCGTGGTGACTGGGATTGGTGGGTAGTGGTAGGGGTCATGGAGCATCAAGTGGTGGTAGGGGGAGGGGGGCGTGGTTTTGTGCTGCTCCGGGTAATACCCCCCGCCCCCATACCCCTCGCTCATTCCTCCATTTTCAATTGGATTTTGAATGTTGGCGCCACCATTTTGGAGAGGTTGCGTGGCGGGAGATTGAAATCGATTGTCCCCACTCTCATTGCTAAAGTCATCAGACGTTTCTGAATAGGAATCGTCACGGAAGGTCGAGTAGAGGTCGAGTGGGTCATCACGCACGCGCATCTCAATGCCATTGGACAACTGTTGTTGCTCTTGTTGCTGTTGTTGTTGTTGGGAAGAGGGAGTAATGGCGCCACCATTTGAATTTTGAAAGTTTCGTTGTTGATTTTCGTAGTGGACGTTTGCGTAGTTTCCAGCGTTGACGCAAGACTCGAGTTCCATTGACGCACTGAAGGAAATGTCGCGGAGGAGGGGTCCATTGTTGTACTTGTAGCCATTGGTCTGTTGGTCATGGCCATTGGGCATGGACTGGAGATCCTGCTTAAAGTAGTCCTGCTGAACATGCCCTCCAGAGTTCCAGTGGTGGTGCGGCATCTGGTGGTGGTGCTGGAGTCCAGCGCACATGGGTTTGAGTGGGGCAGAGTGCGAAGGTCCAGAACTCGTGTACATGGAGCTCATGGAGTTGAGTGCGGCGAGATTTGAATTGATTTGAGAAAGATGAGGAGGGGTTGAGTGCCTGGCCGCCAGGGGGAGCATCATGGAGTGACTCAATTGGTGCAAGTGGTGGCCATTCTGTGGGGAAAACATACAGAAAAATTAGCGCCAATTTTGAAAATGGAGTTAGAAACATAAAGTGAAGTGGGGAGGAGAGGGCAAGTGACTCTGGTGACTCTTGGGGAAGATCTACGCGCATCGATTCCGTCCGAATCTCCACACCAGTCATAAATCTCACGGTCCCATTACACGGGGTAGGAACATTGAAAGATTCCCGCCTTTTTAGTCAAATAAAAAAGTCTCAGAACTTAATTATTTGTGACCACTTGCTAATCTTTTCACCATTTTAGATTCTTTTTATTAAAATCTCCGAAAATTGGAGACTCATCCAGAAATGGAATTTTGTTAACAAAATTAATAGATTTGCGTCATAAATTTAAGGATTGTTTTCCTTAATTTCTGGAGATGAACGCACCTGCTCACTCTTCTTTTCCAACTCAATGCGCATGAGCGTGTGGATGAAATGCGTCCGGACGCGGATGGGGTTGAATTCCACGCGCCCATTTTGATTCCCACAACCATCTCGGCTACAACCACAAGGAAAACTTAGGCGGTCAACCTGAAAAACAACAAAAATTACTCCATCAATTAATCAACATATCATTAATTCATTTATATAAAAAAATTAATCAACTCAATTCATCCAATTTGCGCCAAAATCGTAAAGAAAGAAACTATTTTCATAATAATATTTTAAATGCTTTCATTTTTCTTTTAAAAAAGCTCAAAAATTCATCTCATTTCGAAATAATCTAAAAAAAATTCATTTTTCAATTTCCATTTTCATTGAAAAATTTGATAAAAATCAACAAGTTTATGCATTTTTTTTAAATCCGCAAAATTTCATCACTACCAATAATTTCATCGTAATTCAAAATTCAAAATTTGTTCTGAAAATCTCTTCAATTTTGTATAAAACTTGTGCAAAAATTCAAAAATTCAAACTTTGATTCTTCCCGCCAAAAATTCAAAATTCTTTCCCTTGGAATACTGGAGGCAAAAATCAAGAACGTACGTCCAAATCGTGGAATGTATAAATTTGTTGAAGTGTTGAGGTTAACTCACTTGACATTTGATGCCTGCCTGAGCACAGGAACAAGAGTCGGGGTCACAGTATGACTTGCATGAGCATCCACAGAATTCCCTGGAAGTCCTTATGTCCCTACACTCGTCCTTCTCCAGTGAATCAATTTTCCTTACGCCTGCCTCCCGGAGTAGGAGTCTCCTCTGCCTCGTTGGGACTGGTTGTAGGAAATAATAATTGTCGAGGTCAAGGTCAAGGTCAGAGTCACTTTCCTCCTCCTCATGACTCTCCTCAGAGTCTGTTGAGGGTGGTGAGGAAGATGAGGGGTTGAGGAGGAGGGGGGTGAGGTCATCTTCCATGTCACTCGACATGCTGGACATGCTGGCCATGCTGGACATGCTGGAAAGGGGATTTAGCCCATTAGGAGGTTGCTGTTGGTGTTGGTCTTGGCGGAGTCTTGCTAGCATCTGCTTATGGACCCTCCTCACTTCCAGTCCATGTTCCTGGAGAGTAAAGTTCCTGGAGAAGGCGTGTGTTGGGGCCATCCCGAGTGTGGAGCCTCCCTGTTCACCCGAAAAGGACAAAAACCAAAGTCAGAAACAGAGATCGATTTTTACGCTTCTACTTGTACATTTCATTCCTCTCCAGCCAAGTCTCTCCAGTGGCTCCAGTCTTTGCTTTCCAGAGTCCCATAATACCCGCCTAGTCTTCCTTCCTTCCCAATTCTACCACTTTCTCTCCAGTCTAAAACTCCAGGCCAAAGACACACTTTCCCCTACAAATGGAAATGAGAATTCTGGAGAAAACTTCCTCCAGGATTCCCTCCTTTGACTCTTATGAACGGAAAAGGTCAATCACTCCTACAAAGGTCAAATCCCAACCAACCACCGCACTTCTCCAGTTGGTTTCGAAGGTTTTCCAGTCACCGCCTCGGGCGATGCACTGGGAATGGCATGTTCTACCTTTGGGCCGCGGATGTGTTCAAACTTATCCAAAATTCTAATCTCAACTTGCCCCAGCTTCAAATCGAAATGAAAAATGATGTTTCCGCGGGAAATTTCAAAATTTTATAAAAAAAAAAAACGAAACAGGGGAGAGCGTGCGTGTTTGGAAATCATTTGGGAGAGAAATCCTATTTCCACTTCACCTTTTCAGGTTTTAAGCGCGTGGGTGAAATGAACTCGGTGAGGGAAACTTATTCAATCCAACTTCTGACGTCGGGAGGCATAAAAATAAAACACCGACGTACAAAGGACAGGAACAAGTTTTGTTCAAAAAAGGCGGCAGAAGGCACATTAGGCACCAAATTCAAATTTATCCCGCCATTCACAGCCGTCGTTTCAAATTCAAAAAAGTGGCGGGAAGCGCGATATTTTAAAGTCCTCCAAAATTGCTCACGGGACGCTGGAATTTTGTGCAGTTGTGAGCATATTTTGATTGTTTCTTGTTGGCGCGAGATTTCAAACGCGGAAGGTTTAAAAAACAGGCTTGCCTCTCTAGAATAAAAGGAAAGATTGGACTTTTTTACCTGTGAGGGAACACATGTAAAGCCTTGAGCGCGTGGAAAGTAGAACACAGTCACGCCGTCGAATCGAATCGACCGCTTCTTCTTTGCTGCTGGCGGTGAGCACGGCCCGCCGTCTTCCCTTCCAACACCGTTCGAGGAACCACCACGCCGTTTTAACAAACTCCGCCGGACCGGCCCCACCAGGCAGGGTGACACGGTGGTCGCCGTTGATTGGCTCCCGCTGAACCCCGCCTTGGGCTCTTCTGCGCAGACGTCAGTCCGTTCGCAAGAGAGGCCGATGAGGTCATTTGGAAGTGAGCTGCTCGATGTCGTCTCTTCGTCCGCCAGGAGGGGACTTTGGAAATGGGGGGTTGGGGGGTGGTCGCCTGGGGCGGTGGGGCCGTGGTGACCGTTTGTCCTAGGGGGTGAGAGGGGTTCGTAAGGGGGTGGGGATGGCGTCTTTTCCGTCTCATCCTTCAGGTCCTCTTCAAAGTTTTTAATTTCAAAAATTGGCGCCATGGCCTTGGATTCATCATTCGTCTCCGGCGCATGCGCATGCGCCGATGGTCGCTCTTCTGTTTCCTCCCCCTCAACCGTCGCCACTTCGGTTGATTCCGGAAGAGTTTCCGAGATGGTGAGAGCCCCGGGGCTCATTTGAATTTCCCCTCCGGTTTCACTTGCATCTTCTCCTACTTCAGTGTCGACCTCTTCCGGGGCAACGGAGGCTTCTGATTGGTTGAAATTCGGAGTTGGTTCAACGGAGGCTTCTGATTGGTTGAAATTCGGAGTTGGTTCAACGGCGGCTTCTGATTGGTTGAAATTCGGAGTTGGTTGAAAGGAGGCTGCTGATTCGTTAGAATTGGGTGCCCGTGGTTGAATGGATGATTCTGATTGGCTCTCGTTTTTAATTAGTTGTTCCTGATTGGTTGGTTCATTATTTGCTGTTGTTCCGTCGTGTTGTGGTGGTTGTGGGTCCATTCCCACCGTGTTTTCTTGTTGGGCTGAGTAATTACACCCAGCGTCTACTTTCACCGGATTCTCGGGATTGGGTCTCCCTTCTTCGTCCTCGTTTGGATTTTCCCCTCTTTGGTCATGAAGCGTCGTCGGGATCCCCCCACACTCTCCTTCCATGAGTCAAGTGTAAGCGGGGAGTTTAAATTATTCTGAAGTTATGAATGGGGCAGAGGGGTCCCGTTTGGAGGGTCCGTCCACCACCACCTTATTGATCCTTCATCCCTCTATCGATCATCAATCCACAGCATCCAACAGGACAAGGATCTTCACATGGACCAAATATCCCCCAGCGCCCTAAAAGAGTGTCAACCAAGATAAAATATCAATCTTACGCTACACGGTCAGGGAAAGTCCATGGGGGAGGAATGGACATAGTTTAAATTCTGGCGCTTATTTCATGCCACATCACATACATTTCATACACACATCTCATCTCGCCCCAAAATAGAACTCAAGCGCGGGATGTCTAAACAAAGATTCTCCCAATGCGCACGCTCTTTTTTGGAGATAAATTTTCAAACTTATCTTCTTTGTCCCCAACGTTTAAGCCTCTCGATTACAATTTACAAATAATCGATCCACTTCCCTTCCCTCTGTGTGTTCCCACTCCCTTGAGGTCTTTTCTATGGATTGTTGAGGCAGAGTGAGGGAAGCTCCCATGATTACTCTCTCAGAAGGATTCAAATATTTCCGCCTCCCCCCTCCCCCACACAACCAACATTTAAATTTACGCGCCACATGAACATGGGCCGCATTCCAATCTACAAATCACCACGACCACTCAACATACTTTTGCTACCACTCCCCCCAACCCCCGCCCAAAGGGACGAGTGACAAGAATGGCGCCAATTTCCCGAATTTCAAATTAAAATCACTCACTACCGCCCCACTTTTGGTTCACTCAGAAAACGTTTTTGCAGAGAAAAAGAAGAGGGAGAGGTTTTAAGGTTGGTTGTTCCTGAAATAATTTTTATTTCCAAATTCCTGTCCTGTAAAAACATTTCATTTAAAACCTGGAGACACTTGGGATGTGGAGATTGAGAGATGCCAAAGAAAACCAAGTGGGAAACACATTGGGTCGACGGATGAACTTCTGTAAATAACTCTTGATTTCCATTTCCATTCCGAGAACGAAGGGAGTAAGTGTGGGGGGTTTAAAGTTGGAAATGTTGGAGACAAAAGGAAACCAAGATGGAGGGAATTGTCAGTTCCTTCTGTCCCCTTTTTAAGCCCTCCCTCCCTTTGAGATTATTTTTAAAGTTCCTAATTAATTAACTTTCAAACTTTTACAAAAGTTTCTCCTTCTGTCAAAGAAAAAGGGAATGAGAATGAGGGAAGGAAACATTTTACGTCTAAAAATAAACTCACGCTCACTTTCAATAATTCAAAATTCCCGCCATCATTTTTCAAATTGATGGATCCCTCGAGGTCCTCCTTCGACCTCTTTTGTAGCCTGGTCCTATTGACAAGTGATGAATTTATGCGAACTCTTATTCTAATCTCTTAATCTCCAGAGTAGATGATCTGACCACGAAAACGTACAAGTCGAGTGTGGTGAACCCCTTTCCCTCGAATAGATTCGGTGTTAACTTGAAGTTTTTTGTCCCGTTTCGGGCAAACTGCCAACTTTTCCCTTGAATCTTATCACCACACTTACCAACTTTCACACTTCCACTTTTAATTTTACAATCAAATACGCTGACACGGAGAGAAATTTCGGACAAATGGGAAATGTCTCATTTTTTATCTTTTCGGATTCAAATCTTCCCGAACAAACCTCCATTCAATCCCACACACGCGGAAACTCAAAAACTTTAAAAGTTAGGCTAAAGAAAGTGGCTGACTTGGCTCAAAACGAAATTTGAAAATAGAAATTGGGATTCAGATTCAAAAATTCCCGCCATCATTTCCCTGCGCGGGAGATTTGAATTTGAAAAAGTTTGGCGGGGATTGAAGTTAAAAAGGGAGCAAACGTGAGAAATCAGGGGAGCTGATGAGTTAAATTCGTAATTGGAGGGAAGTGAATTAAGGGAGGGAAATTTGAAATTGGAGGGTATTAGCCTCTGGCCCTCATTTCCCTCCCCCTAAATCCCACACCTGTTTTCTGCCATCCTCCTTAAAAATCCATACTCCCTCGTTACGCATTCAGGGCAGGGAGGCGGGAGTGAAAGTGGAAAGTTCCAAGGAACACTGGAGAAAGTCTCAAGTTGCCTCCTGTAAGGAAAGAGACAAAGAGCTCATAACATAACTCCCCTCTCTTATTACAAAACAGGAACCACCATGGCACTTTTCTTGGGATTTACTAAGACAAGACAAGGAGCAACATTCCCCAATTCAAAATCATCCGCCCGCACAAATATGTTTGCGAGTCCCAAATCGAATTGGCGGGTAAATCGGATCCTCGTAAATCTTTTACCATTCGATCAGACACCCACATTACTCTCTCCATTCCTAAACACAAAACAACACCACAACTCATTCAATCACATCCAATAAAACACCACACTCAATTAACGCAATTTACTTTCCTTACAAAATAAAAACCACATCGAAATCAAAAATTTACAGGACAACTTTTCCCTTCTTTCCATGGTTCACAATTTCAATATTCAATTCAAGTTTATTGTCTTTTTAACATCAATGACACCTAGGCCCATGCTGATCTTCCTGTTATTAGACATTCTAGCTAATAAATATAAGAAACATTATCATTGTAGATTGATAATACTCCAAATCGGTCAGAAATCGGGGGATTAAAAAAAATGCATTCGAATATAAAATTTTGAAAAATTTGCTATATTCTCTTCGAATTTTTGGATGGCGACCTATTTAAAACAACTCCCTGGTCAAGCCAGTGTTGGTACTGTCTGTCCGTAGTTAATTAAAAAATACGGTTTTCAGAAATATTTGGATGTCGAAAATCTGAATTTTTTTAAAACTACGGACAGACTGTGTTTACACTGGTTTGGCCAGGAGTTATTAAAAAGGACCAGGTAATGTTATGGGGGCGATTTTTGTAACAATCGGAGTGTAACACCCTTGTAGGGTCCCTAGTGAGGTGTTTTTTTCCCAAAGCCTGGAAGGTGTAGTGTTTGTTGGGGTTGAGCCTGTTGTGATTTGTGTGTTGTAAAGTTGTTTAGTGGAATGGAATCAGATGAATTTAACCTCTTCTGAGCCTCTTAGCCTCCTTCCCTTCTTGATCTGGGAACAAACAGAGGGATAGGGAACTAAAAAAATGATCAAATGTGTATGAGCCAAAGAATCTCCATTATGAAGTGGTAGAATAGCCACTTTATCCTTTCTGTCTGTCCGTCTATCTTTTCAGTTTTCTATGGGACGCTGATCTCAGAAACAACTTGACCGATTTCAATTCTATTTTGGGATATCGTTTACTCAGAACGGCTACAAATTTTTATTGGTACCAATGAGTGGCCAATCTTCCAGGTCACCTGGTGAGGTCATCGACTTTTATCTCCATTTATATAGACTATATAATAAAAGGCATATATGCGTAATATATACATATATAAGTCAAAATCCTGCCGTTTTTGTTCTCAACAACCCAACTGTTTACTTGTTATATAAAAATAAAAGTTAAGGTGGCCTCGGTGGTGTCCAAAACAAAGATTAATAAAGGTGTTTTACGTCACTTCCGCTACTTTGTTGAACCGTTTAGCACGGTTTCTTCTCCTATTTTTTTCTCCTTAACTTTAACACTCTGCCAATGACCTTGTTGTCTTTTGGTTGTTCTGACTTACAAAATACAACGTGAACCCACCGTGTCCTTCCTCTTCTACTTTCCTGCATGGGAATGATGAAAAGACCCTGGAATTGAATCTTCCCTTTTACGAGTATTTAGAATGTGTGGATTAAAAGTATGTTGAGGTGAAATGTGGAAGGCTCTTTAAATTCTTACACTCTACCCATGAGCATTGGACTTGTGTACATTCACCCTCCCTTTAAGATTTGTAAGATGAAGCGGCTGCTTCCGGTGGTCGTGCCATCATCCCCCAAACAGAAGGAGCAGATGATAGGCAACAGGAGACAGGAAGTCAGAGGAGGGCACAACTCCTACTACGTTCATTCAACATTTCACTTTACATACGAAATTTCAGTTTTCCGTTTCCAAAAACTTGCTTTTTTTCACTTTCCAGTCACAAAAATCACAAAAAATGAACCCCGTCTTGCCGGGAGAGAATGCGCTAATGCGTTTGGGAAAATTCCCACGCTTGGCTAATCAATTTAATTCCAGGAGGGGGAGTTACTAAGAAACCAAATTTATCAGTTGAAGTGACTTATTCAATGAAAATTTGGATAAACGGGGGGTGAGTGAGGAAGAGGGTGAGAGGTTGTGACGTGGTGGCTACTTGACACCACAGAGACAAAAAAATGAGGGACAGTTTAAACTAAATGACACCCGGCGACTTTTAGTAGCCGCCGTAGCGAATCGTCAAAACAAAAAATAAGTGACATGAATTTCAAATGAGATTAACTGGATTCTTCTCTGATTGGTGGATGAGTAGTTTTTCTCAAGTGCTTTTATGCTCTTGGGTGGTGGGTAATTAATAATTTCATAATCCCCACTTAGCCCCTTCAACACCTCACTTTAATTACACGCCTTACCTCATTCCTCATTTTTTTACCTCAAAATGTGATATGGCAAAGCGTATCAAAAAGTTTAGCTGAAATTCGTTGTCTGCGCCCACTGCGCATGCATCATGGGGCATGCGCATGCGCCGTATTTGATTTTGTTTCCATTTGGTACTAAACTCGTAATAACTTCCCTCCTTGGTTGTTTGGCACATCTTGGGCCTTTGTCTTGGGGAAATTGGGAGACGGGGAGTTTCCATACTTAAAAAGTTTTGCCATTTCCTCTGATCTCAAAATTCCGACGTCTCTTCCTCTTCTTGTGCCCATTTTGGGTCTTTTTCAAAGGGAAACCTCTCGTCTCCTGTTTGAATTTGGTTTTCTCATCTACTAAGTTAGGAGGAAAGGAAGAAGTTTGCAACGACGTCGAGAAAGAATTGAGCTCCTTCCTTTCCTCCGATTTTCCCTCTCCGAATTCTATTTCTATTCATCCATCCAATCTTCCAATCCTCTTTCCCCATCCTCCCTCCCTCTGTTAACTGGGAAGATGAAGAATAAAAAATGGGAAACTTTACAACTCCACCACCACCACTTTTAGTTCTCCCCTTTTGAAATTATTGCATGGGATTAAAAAAACGAAAACTTTCGGGAGTCCTTTTAAAAAGGACCAAAAGGTTCACTTTATTTGGAAAGATGAAGGAATTCCTACCTGATCATCTCAAATCAAGGAGACAAAGAAAGGCCAAATTGGAGGGAATTTAAAAAATCCTACTTCCCTCTTCTCGGAAAATCAGTGATAGATGGCGCTAATTTTAAATTTCTGGGCGTCATATGTTTATGAGAGTGGGTAGACCGTGTTGCATTTATTTCTTGCCATTTTCTTGCACATTTAAGATGATTCACATAATTCCTGAGAATAGTTGATGAAAGGGCGGGGAAGGCCTGGTAGGATCGGGTAGGGTGGATCGGTGTTTATCGAATTTCGGCCTCTTTTCCCATGTCTGACTCGACCTCTTCTTGGTCCGGGAGTGAGTGAGACAGAAGGAGTAGTGGAGTGGAGGTTATGCAGAAAATTAACTGTTTATGGCCAACTTGTGGCTTTATGCTTTCCCATCCCACAACCCCTACCACGGTACACGACCAACATGAACCAACTGAGTCGTCTCTCTCGAGTCTCACAAAAGCGCGCCTGTGGACTCCCTCCATAAACATTCCCAGTAGTCCACGCTCTTAGGTATTGCAGGCGCCCTTTTGACCCCAACGCCACCCAGAGGTCGCTGGTTGGCATAAGGTTAAAGGTGTCACTTTGGAAGGAAATGCATGAGGTATATCTTTGTAAATGCTTTGGAAATTATCTTACGTGGATAAGAGGAAGATAAGATTTCAACTTGTCATTAGGTGAAACTGGAACTGAGGAGGTCAAGAAGGCAATCAGAGGAGTGTTGATGATGAGTAATGAAGTGAGTAATCCCAATTGATCTTCTCAGTATAGCTATTGTGCTTGATCGGTTTAATCATAAAGTGTCACAGTAATGCGTGGATTGAGAATATCGGTTCATACCTCTTTGACTAAACGCAATAATATTAATTAATTTTAAAATGTATAATGTCAACGTGTCCAGTGGAAGTGTTAGGTTGATTGACCCCAGGAAGTGTATCAGTCCGATATAAAGTCACCTAGGTGCACTGAGGAGTAAGTAGAGTGTGGAATTAAAAAGTAAGAGTGATGTTGGATTTTATTTCTGACGTGATGTAAACAAGTGGAAGTGAATGTCACTATTTCCCTAAACAGTCACAGTAGGGAGACAAAGAATGGAGGCCTCTGAACAGTTCACACTTGGACCGTGGAATGAGGCGACTGACAGGAGGACAAGAGGCAGAGGAACAGAACCACTCACTTTCCTCCTCATCTACTTCCCTCTCTCGTAAAAACTCCCTCCTGTTACTCCCTACTTGTACGCAAATACCGTAAATACTCAATCAGGAACTGGGATAAATATACATATACCATGTGAGCAAGGTAAAGTAGCTTTATATAAAAACAGTCTACGAATTCGAATGCTTCCAATCTTAAATTTGACGAGAATTAATAACGGAATATTTATTACAGACGCTATTCATCTCAAATATATCCTAGTTATTTTTCATATTAGCAATATATATTAAATATTAAGATGGCGATTTATTGTATAGAGTATATAAACTTATTTATCGCTTACCATGTATATACGGCATACTATGATGGCCAATTATCCTGTAAACTATATCTATTATTGACTAGTAAGGTGGCAATTTATCGTATACCCTATATTTATTGAATATTAAGCTGGGTATTTATTGTATACCTTATATTTACTGAGTATTAACCTGGTTATTAATAGTATACTCTATATATATTGAATATTAAGGAAAACTTTTATGGTATACCCAATTTTATTGAATACCAAGCTGGACAGTTATAGTATTACCGAATATTAACCTGGTTATTCATATTACCTTATATATACTGAATATTAAGAAAAAATATTATGGTATACCCTATATTTATTGAACACCAAGCTGGCCATTTATCGAATACGCTATATTTACTGTATATTAAGATCGCCGTTTATCGTAAACACTATATGTATAAAATATTAAGCTGGCAACTTAGTGTATACCATATAGTTACTGGGCATTTATAGTATACCGTCTATTTACTGAGTATTAACCTGGTTTTTAATAGTATACTCTATATATATTGAATATTAAGGAAAACTTTTATGGTATACCAAATTTTATTGAATACCAACCTGGATAGTTATAGTATTACCGAATATTAATCTGGTTATTAATATTACCTTATATATACTGAATATTAAGAAAAAATATTATGGTATACCCTATATTTATTGAACACCAAGCTGGCCATTTATCGAATACGCTATATTTACTGTATATTAAGATCACCGTTTATCGTAAACACTATATGTATAAAATATTAAGCTGGCAATTTAGTGTATACCCTATATTTACTGGGCATTTATAGTATACCGTCTATTTACTGAGTATTAACTTGGGTATTAATATTATACCTGATATATACTGAATATTAAAAAAAACGTTTATGGTATTATACCCAATACTTATTGAATATCAACCTGGCCATTTATCGAATAAGCTAAAATTACTAAATATTAAGATCATCGTTTATTGTATACACTATATTTATTAAATATTAAGCTGACCATTTGTCCTATCCACTATATATATCGAATATTAACCTGGCAATTTAATGTATACCCAATATTTATTGAATATTAAACTGGCCATTTATCGTACACTATATGTATTGAACACTAGGCTAGCTATTAATCGTATACCTTACAGATACTAAATATTAATCAGGTTAATTAGCGTATACGATATACTTGTTCAATATTAAGGTGGTTATTTGTCATCGAGGCCATGGTATAGAATTATTATTTAAAATATCACTTCAATTCCAAAGAAGTGTATTCGTATTTATACGGTAATTCAGTATAAATGAGTAAGTAAGGTATACCTACTCCTTGTGTCTTGTTACTATCAATACCTGGGGGTTTTATGAATTCAGGAAAGGCTGCTATATAAGTTGCGCGGATCCTGATGACGGGAAAGTATGCACCCAGCCTGTATTCGTATATAAAATAGAACTTGGCCCTGTCTACAGTATGAACCCTCCTACTCCACGCTCCCTTTCCTTCTTACCACAAGTATGAAAAGAAGTCTCTGCTCCTGAATGGGTGGCAATGGGGACTACATTGAGTTGAGTTGGTGGGTGGTTCGTGGAATCTCCTTCCTTATGCTATACTTTATAGACTATTATGATATGAGGAAAAAAGGAAGAATGGATTCTGTATTTCTCTTCTCTTCGAGTAGGATACGGAGATACGCAAACAAAAAAAGAAGTGCAAAAAAAACCAAAGACTGGACAGGGCCGGAAACATTCTAAAACCCAACAATTCCAGTAGAAACAAAGTTAACAAATAAAATTATAAATTTTATAAATTATTTTAATTTGCTAAAAATTTAAAAATGTGTGACTAATTTTGCCATGATAAATCCAACGTCCACGCCTGTTCCAGTTCTAAGCTCAACGCTTATCCTAGTGGGAACAAATTGTGTGTTACTTATGTAACATTTGGAACACTGTCACATGGCCAAAGGTCAACAAGCAATTGGAAACTTTACGCATCTTAACCTACTGAGAGTGTCACGATAATTTACATCACTTAAAATCCTTATATTTTTATCAGATTATAAATCTGTCAATTTATCCTCGTAACTTTGTGCTTGTGAATGAATCGCTAAATTTTGTTTTTTTGTAAATAATTTATCTGTGGTATGTTATATATATATACACATTATGTAAGTCATACCTAAAATATATAATATATACTTTATATATATATTAAATATGTATATTATATATGTATATTAGGTTACTCTAATGTGCGTTATACATACTCTATAACTTATATTTAAGATAAGCCAGCCTAGCCTAACATACTTGAACATGTACTAAATATATAACTATAGTTATATATGATGCCGTATCCTTTATCTATAATGTTATATATATTTAAATAACAATATTTAATATAATTATATTTAATATAATTATATTTAATATAATTATATTTAATATAATTATATAAATATACTGATTTCTAATATATATTAGTTAGAATATGATTATTTTTAGTTTATATGCGTAGCATGGCGTACAAACCTGTAAGAGTGTTTGGTATTAAATAATTTCGGTCCTGCTCCGAATCCTTACTCCTCGTAAACTTTTATTCATTTGTAGCGTAGTGAGTGAGTATTGGAGGAAGGATGAATCTTTATTGTAATTATTAGAAGGGCAAATGGAAGGGATAGGTGCAGAGAGGGTCCCCGTATGAACCACGAACCTTCCTCTCCTTATCATCCTCATCAAGGGGAAAGGAAGGAAGGAAAGGGGACTCGTCACTAAACACCCCACCGGGTATCCCCGAATTCCAGTTTCCATTCCGGAGAGACAGAGGAGGAGGGCACCCACCCATTCACTCCATCAATGGATGGGATGGGAGCGTAGGAAGGAAACCGTCAAGTGACACAAGCTACCTCAGCCCCTGCACTCCAAATACCAAATTGTATAAACTGCACCTGATTCTTGAATGCAGGAGGTCAGAGGTCACGATGATTTATTATTTCATTAATCCTTTGTTTTGGGCATGAGCCCCACAGAGGAGACACTACGTCATCCTCTTTTCCTGTATATATCTCTTCCCTCTGTCCGCTTTGTGACTGCACAAGTGTCACCTTGATGAGACTCCACTTGTGCTAAATAAGTGTGGTGGATGATCATAAAATTAGAACTCATCATCACTCTCCTCAACAGGCAGGGAGACAGGAGCAGCTTCCTTTTAAATTCATCGCAGTTATGAATATTGGGTTAGAAACAAGAGGTCCAAGGTTAAGTACACATACAAAATCCCATGGTCCATTCTCGCATCCATAATCTCCATGGCAGGGGAAGGAGAATGAGGAGTATGTTTCCAATTTTATTGTCTTTTTCTCACTCTTGTCATCGGAGGAGGACGGTGGAACGAGATTTTAGTAAATTCAGGAGGTCCTTCAAATTATCAAACCCAAACCTCCACAATTTATTCCTCTGTTCTTGGCAAATGTAAAAAACTGTGGAGAGAGTCCAGACCGTGACCGCCTGCCACGCCTCCGACACGCAGAGAAACAAATATGCACCTCATACAACTACACAACATTCACAACATATTCACTGCATTCCACGACCACTTGGATAAAAGGTACTCGGCAGAGTGCTCAGGTCGTTTGTAAAGGGCATGGAACTCATAAGGTTTTCAATTTATTTAAAAAAGGCGCTAGAGTGAATGATCTCGTGGGGGGGGGGGGGGGAGTTTAGGCAGGGCACTTACTCTCACCTGAGCGGGATGAGAATTTAGAGATGAGAGTGACACGTTTTCTTCTTTCGTTTCTAATTATAGTCAAGGGAAATGGGGACTATGGGGGACTCAAAAGAGGTAACAATGGAGATTTGTGAAGGGGATGTGGGTGGGGTGGTGATTGTTGAAAGTAATTAGGGCATGAGGAGCAAAGACCTCAGTCCTACTACTTCCTTTCTCCCCACGAAATTCATCACATTTAGTCAAAACTACACCAAACTTCATGTCGCGGATTCAAAATAACCTCAACAATATTTTTTTTTACAAACATTCCCAGGATTTTTTTGAATTTTTAATATTTTTCTCAAAGTTTTCGATTTTTTCAATTTTTAACTACGGACAGACAGCGTCAACACTTGTTTGACGAGGAGACGTTTGAATTGTAAAGGATTTCATTTAGATCTTGAATTTGTATTTTTTTGGAATGTTTGATGTTGGCGATGAGTCGAATTTCTGGTAGACAAAGAAAATACGTGAGCATCTCAATTTGAATTTGACCGCCAAATCTCAGTGCTTGAATTTAAAAAATGTGCTAGGTTTAAAAAATCCTTTTACTAATAAATCATTTTTGAATTGATTTGAATTCATTTGGAGTTGCGTTGTGGTTCTGCTGCGTTCCCTCGCGTCGCGTAAATTTTTTGTGGTGCGTGTATAAGGGAAGGGAAGGAAGAGATGATGATGATGAGAAGACAGAAGAATTGCGGTGACCTGAAAGTAGAAAGATGCAAAGGCCCCAAGCGGAATACAAGTTTCTACCGATGGGATGAGAAGATGGAAGGACGCAAACTTAAATGAAATGAACAAGATACAAGAATGGAATCAAGAAAAGGAAGAAGGGAAGGGGCTCAAAAGACAAAGGTCTCTTTAAAACGGGGTTTGGGTTTTGATACCAAAATATTAAATCATCCCCACATTACAAATCAACTCAGGAATGAAAAACAACAAAATTCATCACGCAGTTAAATCATTTTAGAATTCAGCGCGAAATTCTTTAAAAATTTAAATTTCTAAACACATTGCTAAAGAATGCCTTCATATCTACAATATTCCCTGCGTTGGAATTTAAAGGAAGGATGTGCACGGAAGCGAGGTGTCAAAGGAAGGAAGAAGTGCTGTGTGTAAAATTAAATTTTCATCTGATAATCAAAAGGGGAGAGGAATGGATGAGCCAAGTGAGTGCCGAGTGTTGTATTTTGGTTCTCCACCCAATTAACTCAATTAACCTCCTGATACAACTGGACCTCAACAATACCACACATACACACACTTTTCATCCTTTTTAATTAGTTAAGAGAATTTACAAACAAATGCAGACAGCTAACGCTCACTTTTTTGCCATTTTCCACCGATTAAACCAAAATAGTAAAATTATTGCCGATGGCTGACTCTCCGCTCCCGCTCCCGCTCACAAATTTTTTTCAGCAACAATTTTATCATTTTGTTCTAATTTCTTTAATTTTGCATAAAATTGACTTTTTTCTTTGTATATGTAAATGGTTTGGAATGGTTGAATCCTTTTCACGAGTGGATGATGTGATGATAGTGAGAGGATTTGTGGGGCTAATCCGTCGGAATCTCCTTCCTTTGGAGTAAAACTGGATGGATTTCTCTTTTGACTTTCCCTTGTCGCCTGCCTGAGTGATGTGGATGTTCCTCCTTGACCGAAGGAGAGGAGTGGAATGAAAATGGGAAGAGCGGGGAAAGTGAAAGTGGTGAAAGTGTGGTGAAAAATCCATGGACTCCTCACCTCAATCCCTTCTTTTGCTTCTTCTTCTTCTTCTAGTAAACCTCCATGCCATGCCAGAAGAAGAAGAAAGGGAAAGGGAGTGAAAGTGTCTCCTGGAACATGTTGCATTGCACTCTCATCTCCCAGCCTCATAAAATGGTCTTGTAAAACAAAAGGTGAAACTCAACCCCTTGACAGATCCCCATTTGTTTCTCCTTCCATACAACTTTCTCTCCTGTTACATTATTCAGGGACTCCCGGCACTCCTCGCATTGGTCAGAAATAGGGAGTGACAAATTGGGAAACTTGGAAAATCCAACAAAATTCAAATTCTTCCGCTTTTCATCGTCCTTCCGTTCATCAGGGGGGGGGGGGGTGGAATCAATTTATGAAATCTTTTCATGCCACTTTCCCCCTGAAATTTGAAATTCGGCGCCATTGTTTTACGCGTTTGGATGATGGGGGGTTGGATTCCTAAATAAATAATCAATCATGGGACTGTGGAAGAAGCCGAGACGGAAATCAGGACCTACAACTTTCCCTCCTCGCGCCTACTAAGCGTGCGAGTTAGGAAAAGTGTAACGGGAAAGGCAGGAAATCAAGAGCATCTTCTCTCCCTTTTACCAGAATCCCATAAACTCGGGTCTCACTTTGCCCCAATCAGGGACACATGTCGTAGTGCCGCCGGCGCCAAAATTCAAATCAAAATTCTTCCAAACGTTCCCTCTGAACAAATAATTTAATTTTTAAGAACAAAATTATGAACTTCTGACCATGATAAATTTTAAAAACTTTTTGTATTTTTGAAATGTTGGCGGTGGATTTGAATATTCTAGAGTTCAACTTTCCCCAACTTGCGGGTGAAAGTTGAGGTTGTTGGACGTTATTTGCCTCTTTTCCTCCTCAGTTTTCTGTTTGGTGAAAGTGGAGATGAGGAGGATCGATCCCCTTCCTCTTCCGCCGTTGAAATTCTTTGGGCCTTTTATCGATCCTTCCCCCTCCACCCATCTACTTTCCTTGGCCCAAAAAAGTTCCAAAGGCAGAGCACGGTGTCGACGGGAGAGGAAGAAGGGAACAACGGTGGTGGCCGCGGCGGTGGTAAGCGGGACGCTAACTTTCCTTCCTCCTCCGTTTTCCTTCTTTGTCAAATTCCGTCCTAGGACTCATTTCCCTCCTACCCACTTTCACCCTCCAAACTCATCCTCATTTTCTTTGGCCATGAGACGCTTTTTTCATGACGCTCGCTGGTGGGGGACTGCGCAGGCGCCGGCTAGAGGACGCTTTCCCCACTTTCACTCTTCCTTTTACCCTCGGAAGGAAGTCAATCCCTTGTTTCTTGTCATTAATCCACTCGACTTGTAAAAAGGGAGACCAAGGACTCTTGATCTTTCCGAACATTCAAATGAGGGGTCAATGACCTTCCGCCGTCACGTTTGAACTTCCCACCAATGTGGTTCTCCACTCGAGAGAAAAGAATGTGGAAGAAATGTTGTGCATTTGTATTACAATTTGTGATGGCTAATTAGTGACTTCCGTTGTGAGGGCACTCAACTCCTTTGGACTCTCAGAGTCAAGTGGGCCATCCCTCCTGGTTTGGCGGCGGAATTTGAATCAGTTGCCTCTGGTTTTGGATGGGGAGGATTTGCGGGGAAATGAAATGTGATTATCAAATTGTCTTTTGTCTTTTCAAGGGAAATCTTCTTCCCTTCCTTCTAATTTGCATTTTCCCATCCATGCCCTCCTCCTCAATCATCACCTCCCATTGTCAACAAATAAAAAAGTTAATTCAGGACGCTATAAATTTTGTTTTGTACTTCGCTTGATCTCTGGGAAAGTTACAATTAAATTTCTCATACGCAGCGGGGCGTTTCCGTACCTTTTTTATAACTAAAGTTTTCAAAACAAAAATGGCTCTTGTATTAAATAATCACCTAAAAACTGCCGCTTCCTTTAAATTGTTATCTAAAAACTGCCGCTTTCTTTAAATTTTCATCTAAAACGGTCGTTTCCTTTAAATTTAAATCTGAAAATGGCCGTTTCTTTAAATTTTCAGTTAAAAACGGCCACTTTATTTAAATTTTCAGTTAAAAACGGCCACTTTCTTGAAATTTTCAGCTAAAAAGGTCGCTTTCCTTAAATTTTCAGCTAAAATCGGCCGTTTTCTTTAAATTTTAAGCTGAAAATGGCCTTTGTTTAAATTTTCAGTTAAAAACGGCCGCTTTCTGTAAATTTTCAGCTGAAAACGCCCGCTTTCCTTAAATTTTCAGCTAAAATCGGCCGTTTTCTTTAAATTTTAAGCTGAAAATGGCCGTTTTGTTAAATTTTACGCTTAAAACAGGAAATTTCACAAAATTTGTGGCCTAAAGTGTACAAATTTTCGTTATCTTTCCATTTTGGCAGAGTGAATTTCTTTGATTGTTGGTAGTGAGTGAGTAGTGTGGAGTGATTTGCCTCGAGGAATTCGTAGATCCACTTTCTACGACACGAAAGGAACTCAAAAAGAAGCGTCTCGGTGTCAAAAATGAGAATTTTTGTGGGTTCTGAAATGGGGATATGAAGAAGGAGGTGCATTGAACTTTGGGGTTCTTTGAATGCATCTGCAGATTACCCCCAAGATTTTCCGCGTCTTCTCCTCCTTCCGAGTGACATTTGATTTATGCACTGGAGGACTAAAAACCTCTTAAGACTTCGAAATGCTACTCCCCTTTTAACTCCACTCATCAATTCATACCTGATTGAGAAATGCCAGGGAATCAGTCAGTCATTCTTAGGTTCAAATTTATTAGCAAAATGTGGACATTTTTCAAATATTCCCGCCCAGGTCTCAACCTTTCATTGGACCACTCTGGTCGTTTCCCCATCATTTCTTGTCCATTTTTAATGTTTTCTAGACAAGTTTGTTAGTGAGTGTGTGGGTGTTGTTGGATTTGATGGTTTACACAACAAATTCTGGTTTAGAATCCATGGGATCATTCTCCATGTCCACATTCCATTCATGGGGTTAACCCATCTCCTTCCTTAAGAATCTTCTCTTATTGTTACTTACCACCAGAAAAAGAGCTCGAGGGACCATAGAAATACATGTTGGCTTGTCGCTTCTATCCAACAAAGCGAAAATGTATTTCTATGCGAGGGACTATGGAAGTCCTTCATGGAGGCACATGGAAACGCTTCAAAATCTTGTGGAGCACGTGGAAGAGTGTGGGATGAGACTTGGAGCCCTTCATGCCAGAAGGCCATCTGCCCATCCAGACTTCCTTGGACAGATGCTGGACAGGAGGCACATGGTGCCGGCACGCGCAGGCGCAGGGGGACTTTGGACATACTTCCCATAATTTCCTTGAACCCTTAGACCCATTCCATGAAGTGAACTTGTGCTTAATTTTAGAACGAGGCAGAGCAGAATTTATGGCATCGCTTTGCAGAATATTGACAAACATACAAACATACTTAAATTTTTAAGCTCGAAAACAGAAGTCGAACAGGTTAAACGGTGAAAAAATCATGAAATTTTAAAAGACAAGAAATTTTAGTTCATTGATACAAGATTTAAAATTGAGAGGATTTGAAGGCTCTTTTGGAGAGAGTGGGGGGGATGTGATTGGCCTTCGGAATTAAGACCCTTAAGAGTCCCTTTTCTGAAGGGGGTTCACCTGCATCCGGCCAAGGACTCCACACATCATGACCAGACGGAGTAGACAGACACCCCAACACTTGGCCCTTTTTGACATTCCAGATCCCAGAGCAGACAATGGAGGGATACAATGGAAGAAAAGAGCACAAAAAATGAGGATGATCTTACCCTGATTGGGAACTAATCTTCATCCCCTACTTTTTCATTTTTCATAACCAACAAACACCAACAAATGGAAACAAAATTTTATCTCTTAAAACTGGGAGGAAATCCAAACTCTGGCGCCACCTACTGTACTTGCATGGAGTTATTATCTTATTTTTTCTGTAATGCTTCTAAAACTCGTCCTCCATTTTGTGCAATTTTGAACTCAATTCTTTTAGCCAATTTTAAATTTTTTGGATGAGATTCCCTGGTTCGAACGGCGGTTCATCGACCTTGTTCCGAACGTCGACTTCGCCCTGATTTGGCCCGCCGGGTTTAAATGACGTCAGTTTAAGGGTTCCACCGCAGTCTCTCCGCTGTATGTCCTCAATCTAATCACAAAACAAAAATTAGTATAAAGTTTGAAAAATTTCTTACAAATTTCGATAAACCTGGAAACGTGTGTAAATAGAATTTCAAGAATTTGGATTAAACAGGATATAATTTTGAATGAATTTGCAAGAATTTGTATTAAGACGGGGAAATGTTTAATATTTCAACAATAATTTGTGTTATAAATTCTATAATTTTTTTTTTGAATTTTTAATTCAGACGCATTTTTTTATAAAAAGGAACCTGAGAAAAGGTCAGGGAACTTACGTCCATGAGGAATTGAATGGTGGGCATGAAGCTCACGCAAGATTCCCGCCTGTGGAAAAGGCTCGAAGGAGGAGAACGCTTTCCTGTCACCCACTCCCGTGTGAATGTAATCTTATGTAAAATTTTAATGATTTTTGTAAACACTGAAAACAGTTTTACAATTTAGAAAAAGTTGGATCCTCTACCTGTCCGAGTGTGAAAACGACGAGTGAGAGTTGGACCAAAAGGAGAAGAGGTAGAATCCGCGTCATTTTCAAATTTCAGTAGATGATAATCCAAGAAAGTTGCAAAATGTTTGTGATCGTGTGACAAACTGAGGTAAAATCTGTTGAAATCATCCATCTTTTATAGTTTCTCAAAATGTCATTTGTGGTGGTGTGGTGATTAATTCATGATTTCCTATCGAGGGAATTAAGAAGTTCGGGATAAGTGGGAACCTTTGAAGAATTATTCATCGAAGGATTCAAATTCATACCATTCCCTCATCCACCAGTGTAAAGAGGAACAGGATTGAACCTGCTTTGGTTGAAATTGGGATTTGACTTGACTTGATTTCATTTGAGTTAAAATAGTTTCCATATCCTTCGCCACTTCCATCCATCTCTCTTGATCCAAATCCCAGGTGGGATTCAACAGTTTCCTTTCATCTTCCCACCCGTCAGAAGGCTTCGCTCCACCAATCGCCTCCAGCAAAACTTTCATTCCAATTCTGGCGACATCCAAATGGCGTCACTAAGTCCATGCTGAACATTCCAATTCCACATTTTCAATCTCAACCAAAGCCCACCATTTTTTTTTAGATGTTTCTCCCAGGGCTCCATGTCATTATAAAGTCAGAAATTAATTAAACAGGAGAAATGGGTAGGCAAAAATTTTGGTACTTGAGGAAAAGCACTAGCAAAAATGTTTTAATATATTATGTATTTAACAAAAACATAAAAAAAAAATAACAGCATGCATTAGTAAAAACCTTTGTTAATATATAGAAATACAGATGTTGAGCTGTTGAGCGAAAACAATAGAATAAGTGATAATGCTTGTGCCAAATTTTCAGGCAATTCCATGCGAGGTAACTAAAGATAAAGAACTTGAGCGAAAACGATAGAGTAAATGATAGCCAAGTTCCAATGGGGAAAATTTGAATTCCCACTCCTCATTTACTATCCGGCGAAAATCTCTTAAATTTTTACACCGATCTCATAAGACATCCCTAAATGCTTTTGCCAAAATTTCAGACAAATCCAAGCTCGGAAACCTTTGTATTAGTAAAAAAAACTTGTTAATATACTTGGTATTAGTAAAAACATGTGTTAATATACTTGGTATTAGTAAAAACATTTGTTAATATGCTTGGTATTAGTAAAAGAATTTGTTAATATACTTAGTGTTAGTAAAAACATTGCAAACAATAGGGTTAATATACTATATTTAAAGGATAAAGGAAAATTGTGCTAATATACTTATGTGTATTAGCAAAACAATTCAGGGACCCAGATGAACAACTGCGGATCTCAAATGAGGGTTTGAGTAAGCACCCTAAGTCAGCTTTTTAACAGGAACAAACTTTTCCCCTGCTTTATTAAAAACGGAACTGCGGAAACTTCGTAACCTATGACACAACAGTGAGTGGAATTACAAGTAAAAAATTTCTTGTAATTCCTTCCCGGGGGGTGAGTCCCAAGGACGCAGGCGACGTTCGCTCGTTGAAGGGAGATGCTCATGCGTTGAAATAGGAATGTCGTTCCCAGTTTTTCTTCAGTGATTTTGGATATCCGGTTACCAATTGTTTTCAAGAGTTGCAGAGCTTCTTTACCCCAGATTCCTGAAGTCTCATGAGCTACTTAGATGAAAATGAAACATTCCTGAAGGAATTCGTATTTCTTCCGCTTTCTTGTCTCTGCAGTAGCTGCAGCAGATCCTGGATTTGATAATGTCGATTCGACGTAGGACGGGGCGTGAGTGTCAGCGCAAGTGTAGTCCCACACCAGACACTTTCCTCTCTTCCAGGGAATCAAGGTCAAGCCGTCTGGTTTCTTCCCATCAGATTTTGCGCAACCCAAAGGTTCCCGAATTGAGGTGATTTGGGCCGAGGATAGGGCACGTTTGACAATGTCGTTGGCCTCCGAGTGTCGTGTCAATCTTCCAGCGCTAAATT
>JAQIWD010000134.1:0-32946 GCA_034694825.1 Anurida granaria
TTTGTGCAAATTTGTTGTGCAAATTTGTTGTGCAAACCGATGTGCAAACACCATCACGTATACGGAACTACACCCGAGCTGACTTTTTAGGACTTTTTTTATTTTGCAATTTCGGCAATTTCGGAATGCGTTTTATTTCGGAATTTCGGCCTATTTTGGAATTTCGGAATGGAATTTTGGATTCCGGACTCCGTACCCTGAGTTTGAGTGTTCTTTCCATTGTTTGAAGAGTTCAACTTTCCTCTTTTCTCATGCAAAACCCCGCGAAATTTATCCATGATAGTCAAGGTCAACAAACTTTTCCAATGTCACTCTGTTTTGACTTTGCTCAAAAAGCACAACAAACGAAGATACCAAGGAATCGGGTATATTGATTGATCCACCGAATAGGAGGACATGAATGAAGACAACCTGGCCAACCCACGGGTTTCGACAGGTGTAACCAGTCTGAGCTATTTTGAACAGGTAGCAAATAAAGTAAAATGGAAGGAATATCAAATGCAAAAAGGTAAGCCAATATCAATTTTTTTAATTCTAAAACACAATTAAAATCCTTAGGAATGAGCTGACGGTCAGTTGATACACTGTTTTATGCAAATAGGAGGGCTTGTTCTGGAATATACCATCAGCTGATGAATCGAATCCCGTCTCTGACCGACGTTGGGATTACTGTCGCCATTTAAACAACTAGCAAGCTGGCATCTCCTCAACCGAATATATCGATAACGAACCATGTTTGCATACTTGAGCAAAAAGGTAAGGGTTTTCCAGAATTGTCATACGCGGTGGTGATGGTTGCGTTGTTATTAACAATTATTCAAATTATTACTTTAGTTGGAAATGTCCAGCGGGGCTAACGTCAGATGCCTAGCATGGAGTCCAGCAAATAATTATCTCGCATGTGGCTGTGATAATGGGCTTTTAAAAGTTCTCAAAATCGACACCTACAAACCATCTCATCCGGAAGACGACGGAAATAATGGCACTCAGGTTTCCGTTGGGTACTTGGCGTCTCCATCAAATATTTTGCTCAACCAGACCCTGGAAGGTCACTCTTGTCCGATTCAAGTAATTGCCTGGAACAATGTCCATAACAAACTCACTACGAGTGACTCACGGGGTAAGCCTTATAATTTTCAGATGTACTTTGTAGCAGAAAGTTCTTACACCACCCGTAACATTTTGCAGGTTTAATCGTTGTTTGGATGCTCTACAAGGGATCTTGGTATGAAGAAATGGTTAATAACAGGTATTATCAATATTACTTATATACAATAAACGACAATTTCCTGGTGGTTTTTCTGAATACTCTTGTGAATTGTGGATTTGCAGGAACAAATCAACTGTTAGAGGACTGGCTTGGTCTTCGGATGGAGAAAAAATTTGCATTGTATATGAAGACGGTATTCTATTTATTTGTTTAAAAAAAAAACAATACCGTGGCACGTCTAATACCGCAGTTTCGGGCTTCAGGTGGGGTTATTGTCGGATCGCTGGACGGGAATCGTCTCTGGAGTAAAGAACTCCGCGGTCCTCAATTGACTGGTGTTTGCTGGTCTCCAAACTGCACTTCACTACTTTTTAGTCACAACAATGGAGAAATTCATGTCTACGATGCGGAGGGAACGTTCGTGGTAAGTGCTTTATATTCATTTTGGCATATGTAAATACTTTGGGTACCTTTATCCTGCTTTAGATGAAACTTCCCCTTGATTCCGTTGGGCGTAGCAGAGAGGACGTGGACGCCATCACCACTGTTTGTTGGCATAATTCTGAAGAGGCTCAGAATTTAGGACATACGCTGGCTGTCGTCTTCCGAGAGAACGTTCTGTGTCTGCTTAATGGCATTCACGATGGTTGTGAGTAAATTCTGTAAATCAATTTTAATTCCAACGCCGATTTATTACGCCTCGTGCCAGAATGCCGCAGGACTACAGCATGCAATTTTGGCGATTGTTAACTCATTCTCATATTTGAAATTTGTTATTGGGCATATGATCAACATTATTGTCATTTGGATTAGGTCCAATTGTGGTGAGCACGGGATTGCTAGCGACATGTGGGGATTGGAGTCCAAATGGGTTGTTTCTTGCTGTGGGAGGCTCACCATATCAACGTTCCAGCGAAACGGTGTCCAAAGTCCGAATATTCGGGACTAACGCCAATGTAAGTAATAAATGCTTTGTTTTAAAAAGTTACTGCGAATTCTGGGATTCCGTTTTAAGCTCCTCTATGACCTCAACATGCCAATCAAAGGGATAGTTGATCTTGCTTGGGACTCCTGGAACCTCCGACTTGCAATTGGCGTTGGAGCCAACGTCTTCTTTGCAAACATTCGTCCCTTTTACAAGGCTTGCTTTTATGGGGGGTATATGTACCTCTATGTTTACACAAAATCAAATGGAGCCACTAACTTGGCATTCTGGGATCAAGAAAAGGTAAGAATTATTTAAGTTGTTGCAATTTAGATTAACTAATGATGTTGTGATGGGTAAAAACAGGTAACACTTCAAGAAATTCCAGGCAGGGTGATAGAAATAAAAGGAAACCGAGAGGTTTGTGCCATTTTGACTGAAATGAACCACTCATGTACCATTGCTATCGCAAATGCACAGGGGAATGTAATCGACAGTAAGAATTGATCATGGCTAATCAAGTTTTTTTTTTACTAAAAAAACAACGAATCATTGTCCGTTTTAGGTATCAAACTGGAGAGCATTCAGCCATTTACCATTGCCCTAACGGAAACACTCGTAGTGGCAGTTGCTAAGAATGGGGTCATGCTTTGGAAGTATCACAAAATGAATGGGAAGCCTGGCGGCAAGAATGAGCAAGGAATGCGTCATGATAAAGTGTTTCACATTGATGACGAGTCCACAGCATCAAACCCTGATATGCCTGGACAAATGCTAAAAGCAAGTTAAATCTCTTTTGTAAATATTAGTAAACCATTTTTCATTTTTGAAAGCTTTTTTGTATTAGGCAACAAAGGATCCTTGCGTCTGCGCGGATGCCAAAGAGAGTGTTTTAGTAATTGCTCGAGAATCTGGTGCTCTCTACGTCTATTCCTTGCCCCATGGCACCCTGCTTCATGTGATGACCACTGCTGACGTAATGCTCCTGTTAATTGAATTAATGCAGATGAATTTGATTATGTCATTGGTATCGTTTCCAATTACAGGGAGTGCCTGGAGCAAAACGAATCTTTTTGAATACTGATGGTACGCAGTTAGCAATGCTGGACGCTTCTGGAAGTCTGAGCACGCGCCATCTTGGCGCCCAGTCCAGAGCCACAACGAAACAATACGAAAAGAAAGACATTTGGGACTTACTCTGGGCGAGGGACAATCCCAATCTCTTCTGCATAATGGAAAAGACGCGACTGTATGACTTACACTCCTTCCGGTCACACATTTTATATTGAAGTACAGGGTGCGAAATATGTATTTTCTCTCGTTGTATGGGGCGAACCATTGGTCTGAAAATTCCGAGCAATATGTCGCTAGAAAGCTTATCTCAAAATTAGGCTATGGGAATTGTAAAACTATTTTTATATTGCACATGCGCAAATGGTAGCATTTTCGGCAAAAATCGCAAAAATGGTGGGAAAAACCCGTGAACTTAACATTGCAAAAAAAAATATTGCGCAATGGCTTCTCCGGCAAGGATTTTCAACGCTGAATTCAGCGGTGTAATCCGTTTTTAGCTTTGACTGCACGTTGCAGGGATATGATAGGTCAGTGGTAAAATGATTCTAAGCGACTCTATGGGATTTCAAGATTTCTAAAATCATTTGATATTTGAACAGCCATATCTCCGCAACCATAACTCGCACCAAATATCTGAATGCACCGTTGGGTTCAGCGTCGAAAATGCCATTGGGGTATCATATCGTGTAAAAATGTGTCAAAAGTTTGCTACGTGAAATAAGGAATAGACTTAAAAAATTCGTGATTTTTGTGGAAAGCGCTGTAATTCGCGCATGCGCAATAAAAAAAAATTGCTTTAGAATTCCCATAGTCTAGTTTTGAGATAAGCTTTCCAACGACATATTGCTCGGATTTCTCTAACCACTGGTTCGCCCTATACAAAGGGAGAAACTACATACTTGGTACCCTGTACTTCTCACAATTTTGGTTGCTTCTTTAGGTATATAATTATGAACGGGGAAATGCAGGACCCAATAGTCTCTAGTGGATATTTGCTAAATTTTGTGGTGAGTTGTGGATATGGGGAGGTAATGGCACAGTTTCGTGTAAACTTAAATTAATTGATTGGTTTCATCTAAGGATTTGGAGGTAACTACAATTCTTCTGGACGAGTTGATGCGGGAGCCGGAGTTACCGACGCAGTATCTCATTGTCAAATACGAAGTCCGATCCCTGCGAGATACCCGAGCATTACTCAAGAGTGAGACTTCACTGGAAGAGATTTTCAAATACGTCGAAGACAATGGTCATCCAATCCTTTGGCAGATGTTGGCTCGGAAGGCCTTGTACACTCTCAATTTCAAAATTGCGGAAACGTCATTTGTCCGGTGTCGGGATTACTGCGGAGTCCAATTCACGAAACGAGTTGCTTCACAGAGCAAACCCCTTGTTCAAATGGCCGAAATTTCTTCATTTTACAGCGACTTTCGAAATGCGGAATCTTACTACCGACAAGCAGGCAGAAAGTAAGTAGAATAACCATTTCCAAGCTCAGAATCTAAATCTGAAAAGTCTGACTATAATTTTTGTTATTTCTCTCCAGAGACCTTGTGATGGAAATGTGGACTCTGTTGGGGAAGTGGCAGTGCGTAGACATTGACAACATCCGTGAAGCTCATGCCGAGTTGTCTGAAGATGCAATGCGGAATGTCTACGCCGAGATTGGGGACGCCTTTGCGGAAAGTGGTGATTGGGTCGGAGCGAAACCATTTTACGAATTGTCACAGAACCATTGCAAAATCTACGATTGCAACCTCATTTTAGAAAATTACATTGCACTTGGGAAGCTCATCCCTCAGCTGCCCAATGAAAGTGAGCTATTTGACAAAATTGGAAATGTGCTCTCATCGGTTGGACTCTGTGAAATGGCGGTATGTCACCTCATAGCCCTTGCCTTCAACTCGTTAATTTTTTAGAAACTTATGTGTTGTTTGACGTAAGGTGTTTGCTTACGTCAGCGGAGGAAGTTTTGAGGAGGCTGTAGAGTGTTGCATTGCTTTGAATCGCTGGAATCTTGCAATGGAATTGGCACAGGACTACAAGCTCCCAAGTAGTGGCAGAGTTATGGTCATGTATGCCAGGTAAAAACAACCCTGTTCACAGGCTTCCCTCCCCCACAAATGTAAATGTTCTTTTTTGTCTGGGTTTTTCCAGCCACTTGATCAGTCAGGATGAAATTATGCAGGCCATTGATCTTTTCCGATCTTGCAGCAGACCTTTCTATGGTGCCGTGATTGCTGTCATGGTAAGTCCCACACACGCAACCAATGTTATCTCTGACTAATTGATCCATCCTCGCTTCATTTTAAGCTGGGGCTGAAGTTTCTGGAATCGGATGAGTTCAATGTGATGCTTGTAAGGAAGTTGTTCAGCTTGGCAGCGGTATTGGTGAAGCCAAGTTCCCACTTAATTCCAGAGCAGATGCAACCACAAGCGAGTCTGGATGAGTTATTTGAGTTTTATATGCCAGAGGATTTGGTCCCACCGGTGGATGTTGTAGACTGGATACAATGTGACCCTTGGCGTGGGGTGAATGCCATCAACTGCTTCATCGCTGTCCAAAGGAAGATTTATACAAAGGACTACCGTGAGGCAATCCGACGGGGAGTTTATCTCTTGTAAGTTGTCTGTCGCTGCAATTTTCGTTTATCTGGCTAGTCGTGGATAAGTAACTGACCAGTTGGATTTCTATTTTCGCAGGGAGTATGTGGATATTCTTGGAGAGGAGAGGGTTGGATGCATCATTGGGCTTACCGCTGCCAATTGTGAAGCGTTTCATGTCGCTTCCCAAGCCTTTATGCTCCTCGAAGCATTTGATTCAACCTATGCAAAGATCTCGTCTCAGCTATTTGCGGATCTTGACCCAGTGGATTTAGTGGATATTCAACTGGACGGCTCTCGGAATGACGGGGAGGGAGATGAGGCCTAATTTCGCAATTTTTAAACAACGGCGGCTGCGTCCCCAATTACATGCCAGAAAACTTATTTTGTTGAGTCGCATCTTTACTCTGCCTCTATTTTAAGCCTTTTTCGGGAAACATTTTCCGGCGTAATGAATAATTAACTTTTAGTTCTGTTTAATTTTGTTTAAAAGATACAAAGTTTGGGAGTCTGTGCCTAACAAAGAAGTAGGTTGCTGCCTAATAATACTTTTGCAATTCCCATTATCATATTTTGCTTTTCCATGTTATCATTGTTATCTCAACTATTTCTATACGATTAGGATTCTTGTCATGAAATGAAAATATTTATCAAAATACACCCAAACATGGAGAGGAATTATGAGTTTGTTTGTCAAACAATTAAAACCAATTTTAAAATCAATTTTATATTCGAGATACGGTGGATGAGTAATACAAGGTATCCCTCAAAAAATGGCGAAAGTGCTGTACGCCTATTGGTGCTTATACACGGTAATAGCATGTTAAGAAATTAGGCGCATCCACGGAAGGATTTTGGCTAGGAGTCAAATAAAGTGGGCAAAGAAGGGATAGGTTGCCCGTCCTGTCCTGTCCTGTCAGAGTCATAAAACGACACAACTAGACTTGGTTCAGGGTCACCAAAACATGTCTGGTTGGACATGGGACAATGTTATGCGTAAAATGCCTTCACCCTTCCCTGTCTCCAGTAGTAATGGTTAGGAAAATGAAGGACAAATTGGGGCAGTTTATCAATTAAATCAACTCAATTTGTTAATTTATAAATTATAAATGCTTCCCCTATGGTATTGTAAGTACATTTAATTGATTATTGTCCTGTTAATCAATCAGGTAGGTTAGTGTGCAGGAGGGTTTTATCAAGTGGGAGATTGCATTGTATTCTGAAAACAATAACAAGGGAGATTAACTCCCGGAAAGTTTCAGGGGATTACCGAGAATGGCCCCATTCTCCATCTTGTAATAATTTACGGGGCCGGGCCCTCCAATTCCGCCCCTCCCTTCATGACCCTTGATATGAGCGGTTGGTGGGGGGCCTATGGGGGTGACCTTAAGGGCGAATGTTCATTTTAGTTGACCCTGGAGGCAGACAAGTACTCAGACCCTGCTGGGTTTCGGGTAAGGGTGTTGGAGGGCTCTGCAGGGGTAAAAGGAGGTCATCGGGCGTGCCGGCCCTGTGAGCTCACAGACCCACCACATGGTTCAGCGGTCTTTTTTACGTTAGTTCCTTGCCTTTAGTTTTTTACGTGTGGAGTAAGAGTCTGGTCTATAAATTAACTCCTTCACGTCCATATTATCAGCCACCCCTTCAGATTAATACACCACACGAGGGAGTAGTGCCCAGTCTAATAGCCCAACAACCTTGTTAATCAGTTTGGCCACCATTAATTAGTATATCCAAATACAAAAACAAAGAAAGGTTACCTTTACTTCATTCAATCAGGATCAGACGGAACGGAACAATAACAACGGCACGGGCTCCCTCCCTCAATTGCATAATTGCAAACAGGATCATCATCTGGATTGATTGGTACGACATGAACATGCGGTTTCTTGGTTCTATATCTATCAATATCCTCCACGTACAGTTATAAAGTTCAATATCAATCCGACCTATTCCTTGACGGGGGTGGGTACTTGACATGTCGCATGTATCTTCCAGTCCCACCTGGGAAGTCATTGGTGGTTCTAGTACTTGTGCTAAACTTAATTATAAGTGAATTCGTCCAAATTTAGTCTCTACAACTGGAATCCGCCCATGAGGCAGTAAGTACGAATACCGGATTGCAGAGGTTTAAGTTAAACTTTTATAGCAAGGGTTGTCTATTTGTAATGTGTTCGCCGTGTATTGTGTAAGGTCAATAGAGAAATAACAGTTCATTTTAGAGGTCCTATTGCGACAGGCAGGATAAGCTTAGTATTTACTGAATCACCTGCACGTGATTTACTTGTGTAATCCTGATTTTATTAGGGTAGGGTCGATAGTCGATGTGGATGCACAAAGTGTATCAGTTGACAAGGAATTAACTCTAGTTTATCTTTACAGGGAAATTGAGCCCAACCTTGGAAAATGGTCCTTCAGTGCCTGAAGAATGTCCGGCTACTATTCCTGACCTGATGCCTGAAACTTCGAACCAGACGCACGACTGCCTTGTGCTTCAGTTGACTATCAGTTGGATTTTATTTGTTCTTGTTCCAAAGTTTCAAGTTTGAAGTGAATTCCAGCTTGTCCAATTTTACAATTCCCGTTGATTGAGAAACTTAAATATGATGGACCCATTGTTGACTGTTCCCCCGTTGAGCCCAACGACGCTTCCAGCCTCATCCGTCATCAATCTTGTTAGTTGCAGCAATCAAAGCAACGGGCGTGCCGCAACTTTGTTCAAGGATGAACTAATTAGAAAGGAAAATGTAACGATCGGAGTGGATGACTTGAAGGACCTCCTGGAATTCTTTTCAAAAACAACTTACAAGGCCAGGGATCCCCAGCCAAAGGTATTTTAGAATCTACAAAATACAATGGAATTCAGTTGTTTGGTTTTGTTGGGATAATTCCAACAACGCCTTCGGAAAAGTTCAAGCGCTCATCTCCCTTCTTAAAAGATCATTAAACCCATTTGCCATTTCTTGATGAGAACAAAAGAGTTTTTATGCTCAGACAGCTAAACGTCACGAAAGTTTACACTCTTGCATTATTTTCTTTTACAGTCCCTTTCTTTGGTTAATTGAGTAAAATGGAATAGTTGGTAGCATTCCTTGTGTCAATTCGTTTGATCTGATTATTTTTCTAGTCGGTGCGGGGGGCACGTGCTCCTACACGGTCTCGACTTTCTCTTATTGTTGATCCTAATCCCTTTCTGTTTCATTCAGGTCCAACATGTGATGCAGCGGTGCATGCACCTCTTTGAAATTGACTACAATTATTCCGTAAATTCTAATTGTACATTTGAAAAAGTAGGGCGACTGCAATAAAAATCCTCAACTTTCTCTTTCTAGGTTTTGCCTAATACAGCAGGAGAGCTGAGTACGAATTACCCAAGCAATTTAATAATTCTCGAGTCTGAGAAAGATCAGCGATCCCCTGTACATTCCCCCATCAATACCGGGGTCAACCGTGAGTCCACCACCACCAATGGCAGACTCTACTTTTCTTGTTCAAATTCGGCGGCACTGGCTTCCAACCTCAGGATTGGCGGTGGACTTTCTTCGAGTTGGAGACTGAATTCTAATCTCCCTTCAGGACTGAATTCATTTCAGGAGAGTAATCTCGAATTACCAAAGCTCAAGGACCTTTGCAGCAAAGCTCGACTTGCCAGATGTCGAGCGAGATTTCCAGTCCCTGTAATTCTCTTTAACCAGAAGCATATTTGCCGGTGAGAAACTCTTTTCAATCTGTTTGATGCTTCCTTGTTTTTATACTACATGTATATGTAGCTAAAAAAATTTTTTCTGTGACATTGTTTCAGATCTGCAACATTGTCTGGCGGGCCAGAAATCTACGGGCGCTCTTCCTTTGATTATTTTTTCTCGGGCGGAGCCCTTGATCCAGAACCTGGCGGCGGTGAGGATGAAGAGATTTTGTCTGAAACACCAAATCAGAGTGACTGGCAATTGTTCGATCGTGTACGGAGTCAAGACATCCGTCTCCTCAAGACGTTCCAAGTAGAAACGATTGTGGATCTAATGGTGGAAAAGAAGAAAGTAAAGTTTGGTGTCAAGTGAGTCTTGGAACCAGGAAAGTATTCCCATTGTTGATCTAACAATGACTTCCATTTCTGTTCTAGCGTCACTTCATCTGAGAAAGTGGACAAGGAGAATCGTTACGCTGAGTTCAACATTGTTTCCCTTCCATATCCCGGGTGCGAATTTTTCAAGCAATACCGTGATAATGGATATTGTGCAGAAGAGCTCGTCTTTGAGTGGAATCAGGGGCATGTGGATGCCAACATTTGTGTTCCTTCGGATCTCACTGCTGCCTCAATCAATTTAGACTGGTCTCAATACAGGGTAAGTTCACTACATACGCCTCATACACCCTATCTGTAATTAATCTTTCGCTAACTTTTCAGGACTGGGATTTGGTTGTGCTGAGTCAGAATTACCTGAAGTTGTTACTTGGCTACTTACGTGATAGAGACAGTGGACTGCTCATTCATTGTATTAGTGGATGGGATCGGACGCCTTTGTTTGTTTCTCTTCTAAGACTGTCACTCTGGGCGGATGGGGTCATTCACAAGTCTTTGGATGCTGATCAAGTGAGTTTATTGACAAGAGTCCCCTCTATTAATTTTATTTCGGATTATTGACTTTGATTTTTATCTACAGATCTTGTACCTGACGTTAGCTTATGATTGGCTCCTCTTTGGACACAATCTCGAAGACCGGCTGAGTAAGGGAGAAGAGATTCTCTTCTTTTGCTTCAACTTCCTCAAGTACATCGTTGATCCTCAGTTCAGCATTAATAATGCGTAAGTCGTAGGGTGATTGTCAACGACGAAGAATTCTTGAGTGGTTGATTAATTAACAATATTTGTTTTCAAGATCTGAAGTGCCGAAGACGACTCCTTTGTCAAAAGTGAGGAATGACTCGGATATTCATTTGGAAGGAGTTTTATTGGACGGTTGTCACACGAGCCCGGACGGTTCTAATTGGAGCTTAAATTCCTGTGGTAGTACTCGGAGTTCAAAGAGTCAAGAACCTGCACCAGCTTATTTCCAAGTCAATGATTCATGGGAGGAGTCCACCAATGCTGCTCAGCCTCAAACCCAGCACCTCAGTTGTCAGTCCGAGAATGGTTCGAACCATTCCCTTGTTCATGTCCTAAGTCAATATCCCAAACTTACCACAAATGGATCCTTTACTGGTTCATGCATCATTTCTGCGTCCATGATCAACTCTACCACAACTACGCCCACGCCAAACGAGACTGTTGGAGGATTCTCTAAGTCACTCTCGCCAAATAAAATGCAATCTGCTTTGCCACATTCAAGTTCAGCCACGCCAATCCCGTCGACTCCAAAGTCCATTGAAATTACATTGCCGCCTCAGACTTCAGCCCTCCCTCCAAGTCTTGGGAAAAATGGATTCGAATGTGGGAGCCCACATGGGCGGACGAGCCCCGTTGCAGTCCCACTGCCAAATCGCCTTCAGCTCAACAACCATACTCGGCACGAATCAAACTCGTCCGCAAGTATCGGGAGGTAAGGCTTAATTCTTGTTCTGAAGTCGCAAAACTTACGCATTCTATACCAAAAATCGTTTCTTTTCAGCTGGCAACTAATCACGGGCACTGGAAGTTTACGGGAGAATGTTTTCTCAAGTGTTCCTGGCTCATATTCTTCCCATTCTCATCCTTCAAGATTATCTACGTAGGTTTTTGCTCATGTCCTATGTTAATTGTGCCTTTTAATTGAAATTTTTAATTGAGATTTGTATTGATTATTCGTTTAGAAATTTGGAGTTGGATTGCATTGAATCGTCCCAGAGCAGTTGCACATTGGTTGAAGACTTGACTCCCATTGAATCCAAGGCATCCCCATTTGAAGCCTCGGCGCTTCGTTCTGAGGAACCGGGGACGAGTACCGTAACGGACCAAGGACTACCATTCGAGGAGGAACTTGGATTAGCACTGGAAGAAAATTTCAAATTCGGTTTGAACGATACTCGGACCGGACCTCTGCCACCCAGATCACTGGACTTGATGAGTTCGAGCCGAGATGAAGAAACTGCGTTAACTGCCAGCACAACCCCGACAAAAGAGCAGGAGGACGAGGATGTTGACGTCGTGGATGGGAATATTGGGAGCTCTCTGTTTACAAATAACAACAATGAGGAGGGGTCCGAAGCTACATCCAAGAGAATTGAAAAGTTGGATAAGGTTCGTTCAAGATTTCATGCCTTGTATCAAGGAACGATTCGGACAAATCGGAATGTCAATGAGACCTTTGGCACAACGAGCACTGGTCTCGGCTTTACAAACCTCTTTGGGAATTTTGCCACAAAAGTTGGGATCAGGTCCTCAGCCAATCGCACGACTCACGTCTAACCCAACAATATCCACAGCCACACCACGTTGGTCACCACTAATTTATTTTTCTCGTCTTCATTAACTACAAAGTCCAAATGATGTGGGAAAATGTTCAATCAACAAATTCGTTTATGGCTTTGATGTCTCATGATGCTTTCTGGGCTCCAATAATAATTTGGGTCGCATCTCTTCTAAATTCTAAAACTGATTGTGGGTATGTATCAAAAAATTTTTTCAAATTTTTATTTCGTTTACTAGTTTCTGGGCCCCTAATTTTACTTTGAGTTAATTTTAATTTCCCAATCCCAACCTGTTAAATTAACTAACATTTGGTACGCCGCTTCTTTTACAGTTTGATATGAAATAGAGATTCAGATTTAAGTCACTATTTTGTATACAAGGCTCAAGTTCAATTAACGTGAGGAAATTTAATACCCTTTTGCAAAAAGTTTTAAAGGAAAGGAGCTCCAGTGTTTAGTTAATTTAAATTGAGGAGGGCTTACTTACAATGTACAATCAATCAATCAGGGGGATTCAATTAGTCCGATGGAGCATTTACCCAGAACGAAGGCAGTTGTTAAATATTCTTGTTAGGGAATTAAGTTGTTATCCTGTTACTAAATTGTGTAAACGTCTAAAATTTCTCCATTGTTGGCAATCATGAAAGTTTTAAGGGATGAATAGGAAGATTTTGCTCATCACGGGAACTTGAATAGTCTTAACTAATTAATCCACCTGACCTCTTCTGTATGCGCAGAAGAGGAGGGGGCATGATATATTTCTTGATGTTTTAGGAATTACGTTCTAATCGAGGAGTCCGTGTGGGCCCGTTTGTCGTTTCTAACCAAAATCATGGGGATATTGGAAGGCTTTATTAACGAGCTCTACTACTTTTATTATTAAAATTTAAATAATTAGGTTACAGCTCACCTCTCCGTGCTAACATGCTCAAATCAATTGAGTGAAATAAAGATGAGGAAGGAGCTAGTTAAGCAAAAATTAACCCGAATTTTAATTGTACCCAGGAAGGATAGGAAGGATGGGAAGGAGAAGCTCATTTCTTGTAGAGTGAATAATTTTCGACAAAGCAGGAGCAGGCTGACGGGATTTCAAAGACGTCCACCGTCGGTTTCTTGTTTGGATTGTAGGGGTCAAGGCAGATGAGCTTGACGTAAGTGTAGCGCTGGACGCAGTATGACCTGGAATGGTTCGTGGATAACGCCATGGAATGTTATTCTGGAAGTTGATCCAATTTTATTTGTTTTTAGATGGACTACCTACCTGTAGCACGGCGGCATATACTCGCATTTCTTCTTGGGATATCTAGGACAAGGACAAGGGATCACATCAATCAGACTTGTTAGACAATCATGCAGGAGCAGGGAAAGCCGTGGGCGTCCAATACCTAAGTAACCAGAGACGCTCCTCATTACCTTCTTCGACCTCTTCTCATCTGGAGAAAGTACAAGACGAGTGTGGGCATAGTGTGAAGGTGGAACGAATAAGGAATTGAACACTTGATATTTGAGCTGTTGCTTGGCAACCAAAACTTATTGGTATCGCCATCATATCAACTTCCCAAGAACCTCCAGCGCACTCAAGCGACGACGGGGAATTAGTGCCGTAGCACGGAATCGGAATTGGTCTCCAGTACCACCACTCCAGGGGGGGGGGGGGCATTTTCATTCTCTCCAACTTTCTCACTGATCCCACCCACCTGAGTTATAATTTCTAGAAGATTTCTAGAAGGCGTCTATTTACTAGGAGCGGAAAGTCCTTTAAAGCCCCCCTTCCATAATTAAGGTTTCCACTTACTTGCAAGTTTCAATCCGAACACTTTGGGGGTATACTTCCGTGTTGAGGACCGTCACCCACTCCCCACGCCAATTCTTGGCCCATCCAGGACGTACATAGGAAACATCCGACTCACAGACAAAGTGTCCTTTATGTCTACAAGGGAGTCAAAATAAGACGAAACGTATGAAACTCCTTGAGCTTTTCCTCCTCCATCCTAACTGACTAGGGAAGAAAGGAAATTGGGAATTGAGAACTTCCGGTTTAGTTCACCTGTAGGTATGCGTGTAGTTATCATGGGAAATGTAGTCCTGGGTTGAGTAATGGTTGAGATCCTCATACAAGGTGGTCAGGCGTGGATTGTAATGAGACACGATTGTCTTCACTTTGTCCCTGAAATTGAATTAAAATTACCTTCAGAGTATCCTCTGACCTTTCACCCCTCCCCCTCCCCTCTTCTTAATTAAAAAAAAAATCCAAAGCGTACATGGGGTAGTCTCGATCGTAGAGACAGTAGTGGTCTCCAGTGGAGGCACAAGATGGACGGAATCCATTGTGCTTCCCATAGGGACGATGGTCATAGTCGTAGGGTCCATTTGGAAGTGGGGGTGGACCGCGGTGGTGATCACGGTGGTCCTCATAACTGTCCGGTGGGTAAAATGGATTGTTTGGACTCCTTGGTTGTTCCGCTAGAATAAGGAGAGTAGTTGAAGTATTTTGTCGCACTTCGAGCGACATGTCCGCTTCTTTATCTCTGCGCTAGCGTAATTATTTAATTGTCATTCCGGTGGGTCCCAATTTCATAAGGAGGGATGCATGCTCATGGCGCAGAAAAACAACATCCGCCGTCATTCCTTGCAGGATTGAAAATCCAAAGTGCAAAACGTAAACGGACTAAACGTAAGTTTGTGGACTCGTGCGTGGACATTTTGTTTGTTCACCTGTCTTTTTGTAAACAATCACTATTCCTGGGTTCCCTCTTCCGGTTGGGTCAATTGGGTCGTGGTCATCCTTTGGTGACGGATGAAATCGCTCAGTTTCTGAATTTTCCGGAAGACCCAGCATCAGGAGGACCAGGGAGAGTGAGAACGCTGAAGATCCCAACGGTAGCTGGAAGAAAACGAAGTATAAAGAGCCTTCAACTTAAAAGGAAACCAACAAATGCCCTCCATCCATACTCCATGCTTAGAATCAGCACCTTCAGGATTTCTTTTTAAAGCGTTTCGCTCAAACCACTTTGTCTTGACTGCTCTACTCCAAATCCAATTATCATTTTTCCCCTTGGATGAAGTGAAAAGTAAAAGCCAATTGTGACCCACTTATAAAGAGAGCGTCTATCAACGGGAATTTGATCTCATCCTGGTACCCCAGCCTCCTTTGTTTGGCAAAAAAAAAAGCTTATGATTGGGGATTAGAATTTTTGCACCGGAGAAGACTTTCTCTGGAGAAAGGAGAGAAGTCTGAGTTAAAGTGGCTGGGATTGAAATAAAGAAGGGAGATTTAGGTTGTTTGAGAAAGGAGGTATAATCGATTCAGCTTCCTTTCCCCTTCACTCCAGGCTTCAATTGGGCAACAAGTTTCTGACAACCGTGGTGGTGGATCAGCGCTGGAGGAGGAGGGGGAGGAGTGGGGCTGGAAAGAAAGACATCGGCTGTCCTTCTTTATTAGCCCGTACAGTGTCAAATTTAAATTAAAGTGTCTCGGGCCTATTCTTCTGGATCCGTCGTCAGTTCCCTTCATCCCCCCACGCCCCTGTCAATCTTCCTTTCTCCAGAAACTAACCCAGGATGAGCCCAAGTTATCCTTTAGGCCTCGAGTCAAGGCATAAAAGTAAAGAGGAAGAAGAATGGAAAAAGTGAAAGGCCTGGAAAGTCCTTTCTTTCTCTGATTTTCTCCGTCCCTGATTCGAAGGGAGAAAATAAGGACTCTAAATCTCCTGCCTATTGTTAACCAAAGAATCCCATTCCTTGTCTTCGTGTCTTCCTGAAGCCGAGGGATCCAAACTCGGGAGAGTGAAGGCGAAGGGAAAAGGAAGCATTTATTATTAGAATCCATTTAAAGATTCCCAGAATCTCATTCGATAATCCAGCTCCAGCATCCCTCAGCTTTCACCTGGAATTGAAGCTTCCCTTGGGCTCATTTCACCGTCCGCCTCCGCCCTTCATGTCACTCACCCTATCTCTCCGACTGACTCCTCGTATTACCCTCTTTACGCTTCCGGATATAATCCAGTTCATCTGTCTGGTTGTTCTTGTGAACTTGGATCATTTACTTCCCCACTCCCTTGTATCATTTTATGATGGATCTGGACATTATCCAGGGCTAAAGTATCCTTCCAGTGGTGCAGTCGTTCAATTTTCAGAAAGATTTCAAAGACTGATCCTGCCCACGAATTATGTACTCTTTCCCATTCCATTGTACTCGTGGAAGTTTATGCTAGCGATGTGAGTCTTCTGGAGGCTTACCATGATCCTAATGAGAGTTCTTGAAGGAGTTAAGGAGAGTTCGCAGTGGTTCCTTAGGCGTCGTCCCTACCACGAGTAATTCTACCGGTGGTGCTTTCTCCTCTCCACTTTCACTGTTTCTTTTAAGGGTGACGCTGCAACCTGGAACAGGGTTTGGTTTGATTAGAACGAGCACTGACACATTCTTAGTTTCCACCGTTGTGAAAAGTAGTAAGTCGGCGATGAGTCTAAAACAATAAAGGAAGAGATCAAGGAAAGATGGAAAGCCTTTTATAGAGGCGTGAGGTCTCTGGTCTCGCTTAGGAAGAGCCTTAACCTTGTCATGGGTATTAAAGGGTTACCTTCCCAGGGAGACCCATTATGCGAATTCGAAGATCGTCACAACACAACAATGGGTCTTAAGTCGTAATTAAGGGGTAATGAGGACCATGTGCACTACTATTCACGAAACATCTCATGCCAGGAACTCACAGAAAACACTAAAAACCGTGTGAACTTAGAAATTCTAAGAAGGAACAGAATTCCTGGAAATATTTGTTAGTGGGCAGGAATAAATTTATAGAGATGTTTGGGCCAACTGGCCGTTTTTTAGTTTATTTTTTGCAGCTTTTATACAGCGTGGAGTCCCACGCTGTTTTTATTTTTAAATTACTGTAATTGAGTAACGAAGCGTTTTGGGCCAAGACAGGGCTACCTGGAATTAATCCCTTAATCGCTTTTTCGTTTTTTCCAACAAGTTTAAGAATAAACGAACCAAGTTTTGACCTTGACTTGGTTTTTTAACAAATGCAAATTTAACCAATGTGGTTAATTTGATGAATGGTAATAAAATATACGAATTCGAAATTTCAATTCCAAAGTATAAAAAAAAATCACACGTCCCCTTAAACAGTTCCAACCTGCCAAAAGTGACGACGTCGTCCGTTTCCACCATTGAGACCTGCGCATCCAATGAACAAAGTTGGGTGACTCATAAATCCTTATGGGAAATCCTTAACTTTACAGTTGCAAATGGGGGTATTGGCGGAAGTGGTAACCTTCACTCGGATTAAGGGATTCCCAAGCGTCAGGCGTCGTCACCTAGTGACCTTCCCTCAGTTTATCACCATCCGTTTACACGATCGAGATGATGATCACGGTTTCTGTTTTTTTCATACCAAAACTTGCTTTTTATTTGAATAAATTGGTAAAAAAGTTCTATAAATTTTTGGAAATCTTGCAGCCCAGTTTCGAAATGTGCAAATATTTGTCAATCCATTGAGTTTTCAGGCGGCCATCTTGAGACTTAGCATTCAAAAAATCCGCCAGAGCTGAAGGCTTTAGGTGGCGGGAAGTTGGGAGGCGTCGCCGTCGTCGAGAAGCGTTGAAGTGACGACAACTGACACGACACGGTGGACCGCGGCGGTGTTTTTGTTGATGACATGATACGATACTGGATTAACTGGAGCCGCTATTGTAAGTAAAGGAGGGATTTTGTGTTGTTTGAAATTGTTTTTTGTTGTTGAGTTTGTGTGTGAGTTTGGGCGTATCCGTGGGATGTGTGGTCCTGCGCAGAATGAGGGTGTTGGGAGAGACAATTCCTTATTCCTTCCTCATTCAATTACTTTACCTCCTCCTCCTCGTTCAGTTTCGGACTCAATTCCAAATACCCCAGAAGTAGAACAAGTCTGCTACTCCTCCTGGACTTATCAATCATCATCATCATCATCATCTAATCATCTGTCCAGTTGCACAATTCATTCTCCAGGATAATACAATCTCAGTCAGTCGGGTCAGTTTTTAACAATTACTGGGCTAAACTTGGTCCCTGTGACCCAACCACTCACGCCAGGAACGGACTCATCCACTCCATCCACGTTGGAAAGAATTAAGGAATACAAGGAAGACATCTTAGTCAACACTTCCGGTTATTCAACGGCTTCAACGGCTCACAACCCCTCTTCATTCTCTCTGTAGTTTAGGTACTACAAATCAACATTCATTATTCAGTATTTATCAATAATTAATCATTAGTTTCATAATGCAAATGATTCCAGTCATAAGGTCTTTAACCTAAATACAGCATGCCCCTTCTCCTTTCTTCCATACACACCCACGACCAATGTGCAGCCTGGCTGGAGCCACCACTTTTCAGGGCACAATGGGAGGATGGGATCACTGCACAGGATCAGTGGGGTCACTGGAGCCCTCTTTTGTTTCTTTCTTCTCCAGGAAGCCCAAGGATTACGAAAATGATTCCAGGAATTAGTGGATCAAAAGTGTCAGCAGAGTATAGCGAGCCTTTCACCGTTGTGACTCCTTTAAATGGTGGTTTTTAGGACCAAACCATATCAGTGAATTTCGGAGAGAGATAACTGGGATAACGTGTGAGTGGATGGGCGGAGTTGATTGAAATTGAGATCTCGCCAGGTTAATAGGTTTCATTCAACTTTATCCGAGGGTGATGGGACAATCCCCAGCTGATCTGTTTTGTCTTTTACCCGTGTCCCACGTCATGTAAACAGATCATTAATCATCATGGAAGTCACAGGCGTAATGTTTTTTCAAGGGAAAGGGTATCTGGAAGAGTCAGACTCTCAGAGGAAATGACATTTTTGGATCATTCATTCCTGTCTTCTTGCCTTGTCTCTAATTTTGATGTCTCTTCCGTTTTCAGAGTCAAAATGCGAGAGTACAAGATAGTGGTGTTGGGGAGCGGTGGAGTTGGGAAATCAGCGCTGACTGTCCAGTTCGTCCAGGGTATCTTTGTTGAGAAGTATGATCCCACCATTGAAGACAGTTATAGGAAACAAGTAGAGGTGGATGGACAACAATGCATGCTGGAAATCCTGGATACTGCCGGCACGGTAAGTCGATCAACTTTCTTGGAATTCTGAAAGACTAAAACTATAGGCCTCCGCTCCATTCCGCATTTCTTCTACTTTTCCAACTCTTGAGGTCATGATGATGGAAGACTTGGAGTAAAAAGTTAAAAGTTTAAGGGTAGAAAGTTCACAGTTCTTAATCTAAATATTTGAATTCCTGTTTCCAGCTCGACCTATTCTGTTTGGTTGGTTCCTGTCTTGCCCTTACTCCTCCTTGTAAACTCCTCGTAAAGTTATAAATGACTCCCAGTTCCTAAAGTTTACCCACTCGTCCTCCCGGAACAAAGTTCAATCGAATTTTCCATAGCTTCCTTTTGGTTATTTCTATCTCTGATCAATGGGGAGTGGAGTTCTTTTGTGCCTTGAGAGAGAAATGGGAGTTTGCATGATACGATTTTATTCTGTGATACACAGGAAATGAAGGAGTGAGTCTAGTTTGGTTTTCTTTATCCTCATTTCCGCTTCTGTTTCTTTTCTTCCAGGAACAATTTACTGCCATGAGGGACCTGTATATGAAGAATGGTCAGGGATTTGTCCTAGTTTACTCCATCACAGCCCAATCCACTTTTAACGACTTGCAGGATCTGAGAGAACAGATTCTTAGAGTCAAAGTAAGTCAACGGAGAGACACCAATTGAATTTGAATTACTCCTAATGGGGTCCTATCCCTGTCTTGTTGCTAATCATAATCATTACTCCCTTAACACCGCCTTTCTCCACTTTGTTTCTAGGACACGGAGAACGTGCCAATGGTGTTAGTGGGCAATAAATGCGATTTGGAGGATGAACGTGTGGTTGGTAAAGAACAAGGTTCCAATTTAGCCCATACGTTTAATTGCACTTTCCTGGAAACGTCTGCCAAAGCAAAAATCAATGTTAATAATGTAAGGTTCTTGGCCTGATATTTTTTATCTAACCACCAACTTCTACTCCTTCTGGTTTGTAGTTTCCTCAAAAAGAAACTTTTGCTAAAGTTTTCTCGCACCCGTGCCCCACCAATCGAAACTATATAAAATTCATACAAAAGTTTCGAAAGGGCACACGCCTGCCTATCTTTCCTCCCACTTCTTGTTATGCCACTCCGTTAACCTCGACTCAATTGAATTATTCATGACAATTCTTAAATTAAACTGAGAAAATAATTTATTTAAACGAACAAGCACTTTAGTTTCTTCCAAACATGTTTATCCAGGAAACACATAACCAGGGGGAGGTTTTTGCAACCTGAGGGGATGGTACATACGAAATAACGCTGATTCTTTTCTTTTCTATAGATATTTTACGACTTAGTGCAACAAATTAACAAGACATCACCGGATCCAAAGAGAAAGAAACCGAAACCACCCCGGACTTGTACTTTACTATAATCAGCGATAAGGATTCCGTGGATGTGGAGCGCTTTTTCTGTGGGATTTCTTTCCCGTTTTGAGGTTAAAGAATTATAAAGAAAGGAGAAAAAAATGTTGTCAGTGTAGGGTAAATAGAATTTTTACCCCATATATTAAATTATCTCTTCCGTCATCATCATCACAACTCCAAGAAGACATATAAGACAGGGCGTTATCCATTTATTATTCTATTTCATTATTATTATTATCATCATCCCTCATTATCATTAATGCCCCTTGCTACCCCTCTTCAGTGAGTCTCTAACCAATTATAATTATCATAATGAAATTATATTCAAATAAAATGCTACATAGTACAATCAAAATTCAAAAATAAAAGGCTATTGCCCACTTCGAGTGAACTCGAATTCATCCAAGAAAAAAATGTGTACTCGGGTTTTCTTTTGTAATTTCTTTACTCAGGCTTTTAAGAAGGGGTGCTTAATACTAACTGTGTTCATTTTTAAGAGTGTGACATTTTAAGTTTCCAATACGTTTTTTAGCATAGTTTTAGGAATCGCCGTTGAGGCGCTGAAATTTTTGGTATTTGTATAACTTACGAATTCGGGTTATGGACTCACGCACTTCCGGATCGTTTTCCTTGTCCAGGTGGGAACTGAAGAGGTCTGGACAGTAGGCAGGCTCTCCTTGATCTTCAACCAGAGATAATTCACCAGAGATGTGGGTATTCTGAATTAGTTCCGCGAGGACAGCCCACAATGCCCTCCGGACATTCGTATTCGGATGCTCACCGTAGATTTGAATCAAGTGCAAAGCTGAAAGTAAAAGAACGACAAAACTAATTCCTGATGTTCGGCGGAGTGTACTAGATTCCATACCTTCCTTTGGTACATTTTGGACAAAGGAACTTAGGCCCGTGTAGGTCATGAGGAGGATTCGTAGAAATTCCAACATTTGTATCAAAAAGTGTGCTTGGATCCCATCTGACAAGGATCTTTCATTCAAGAACAAGTCAGACTCGACCAGGAGGCGACGGTGGAAAGCAGCCCAGAGGGACGTGTGGAGAGTCTTCTTTTTGGCAGCGACAACATGAACGTTCTCTTTTCTTTTTGCACCCCAGCGCCGGGTTGGAGGTGGAGGTCGGAGAACCATTGGAGCAGGAGACGATTCCGTGATCTCCAGTGAAGCAGGAGTGCCCCCTTGACCAAGTGACGCTGGAATTACAGGTTCTGTCAAGAGCGTCCGATTGTATAGTCGGCGTGTGAGGGATTCCTCAGTGTCGTAAGGTTCCTCGTCTGGAGTTGGGGGACATGTAATGCAGAGCGGCTGATCACGATTACGGTGAAGATACTTTGGGAAGAATGATGGTTCCATGCGAGATATGAATTTGTTCATTTCATCCTTCTTGTACGGTCCGTACATGGAAAAACAACTGATGCAACGATTCGTCCCGCAGTAAATCAAAATCTTCTCCGTCGTTTTCAACATTTGTGCCTTGTCACCAATCCCAAGGTTGTTGCTGAAGATAAGTTTCACTAGAGTTTTAGAAATGAGGTCCGGGTAAGCAATGCCGAGCTCAAACAAAGCCACAATCAGGAAGTCATCCAAGTCTTTGTCCTTCCCCCATTCGAAAAGAATTCTGGAATTAATTCATCCAATTAACATTTTCGGAACACATTAAATGAAATAGGAAAAGCAAATCACCTTCCGATGGTTTCCAGGTGTGCGACTTCAACGGATAGTCCAGCAGCCATAAGAATAGGAATGGACAGCACTGCGACCTGTTTAAGTGCCTCGGTCTCAGAATCATTTGAGCCCGTGGTCTCGCCGACTAGAATTTGGTAAATGTCAAGCATTGATGTTGGGATAAGTCGTGCAGTTCGAAGACGCCGAACACGGTCATCTAATACCTCGTCAGCTCTTTCCTGATCGTCATCTTCGTCAGGAGATTCGGCCGTTTCCTCTGCCAGTGCAACTTGGAGGGATTCCGCGGGTCGTAGTTCTTGAGCGGATTTCCCTTCGTAGAACCCAACCAGTCTCAGGAATATATCCGAGTCGCAGTCGAAAATGGATTCGCGAGAAATGGGTTTTCCAGTCTTCACTTCATTTTGGACCCGATCCAGATCAAAGAGAATGTGAGCAATGGCCCAGCCGATGTGCATTTTGTGTATGTCCGCCGACTCCATCAATCGCGTAATCTTGTCCAATGATTTTGAAACTTTGACGACTCTCTGGCGTGGGATGTGGGCCATTTTGGGTTTGATGGCTGCTGCTAACCCCACAAAGGCAAATGCGGGAGTCTTCGTAGACTCGCTATTCGTGGCGTTAAGCACACGTTCCCAGAAAGATTCCATGAACATGTCCCACACCGCAGGAATGAGCTCTGGTTCAGAGGTGAGGTAACCCGCCCAGTTTGTCCAGAATTTGATGGAATGGTTTGGAGCTGAGACGAACGGGATGGTGTGAAGGAGAGTCTTCTCGTATGATATTTTGGCGTGGTAAGATGAGAAAGGGAAGAAGGGCACGTCGGCCTGGATGCTATTAAACCAGATAACAATAAAATACTAATCGAATTAATTTCAAAGAAGCAATTTGTTATAATTTACCTCGTTGATGCGGCCAATTTAAACCAAGAAGAGAGAATCCGCTCTTGCGTAGGGACGGTCAGTTCTATAAGAATGCTTGACAACAGTCGTTGAATTCGAAAGCTACGCTTACAGAGGTCGAGAAGACTTTCCATGAAGACCAGAAACGGATTATCAGTCTCGTATTCGTCCGTACCCGGATGAAAGTTTCGGTAAATCCCAGTGCAGAATCTGACATATGTTCTGTCAATGAGTGTCACAATGGAAAGCGGATAAACTTCCTTCATAATTCTTGCATCGTCTCTTTCCACGAGGATTCTCAGCACCGTATCAATTTTCGTCAACAAGAACCTTATGAATACCTTCTGTTCCACTAGCTTCTCTCCCATTGTGAAAACGATTCCATAGTAGGTTTTTATCTATAAGTATAAATACCGAAACTTAGGAAATGGTAACTCGACGACGACGGATAGACGGTTTTCTTACGTTTGCCATTTTCCGAGGCGTGTTTGGCTCTCGTACAAAACTCAGCAGAATCTGTGTCAGGTAACTTGATTCCATCCAATGGGTAGCGAGTAGTTTTGCGAAATTAAGCCCCCTGTCATTGTTTCCAACAAACAATCCTTCCACCTTATTGATATTGTCCAACATCGTAATGGGATGAAACGACTTGTCTTTCAGAACGTTGAGAATGGACTCGGGCACTTCGGACGGAATTTGGCTCGCTTCATCACAAACAATTGTCTTTATTTCAGCAATGAACTTTTCACGGAAAAATGGCTAAAAGTAATGTAGAAAAATATAAACACTTCAGTTTACATGAGAAGTTGACGGAGTTAAAGTGACTGCAGAACTAAGCTGGACTTGGGCAATGGGTAATCCCATTGTCTCCCTTACTTACGTTGTCGAACTGATTCCAGGCAGTAAGTGTCTCGTTGGGTAAAGTTTTCCAGTTCTTCATACAGTAATCAAAATCCAGTTTGTGGGTACACTCCTCCCGGGCGGATACAAAAAGTGCCATTGCCCTACTGCTTGCACCTGTTGAACAAAAGATGAAACAGAACAGTCAGTCAGTTACTTTAGTTGGTGCTAAGAGTTTTAGAAATTTTAATAATTACCGGACGATATTACTTCTAATAAATCTAATAATCTCAAATTTAATTTTGACAAAACAAACGAATCGATAAATTTGAACTCAAAAACAGTTACATAGTTGAGTCTTTTTCGCAGCAATTTCCCGCTGGACAATTTCAAATTCTTTGGGAGATAAAAACATGCATGGAATGCGCGGATTAAGGAGAGATAATGAAATGTAAATTTAAACCGCGCTGCTCTCTTCGTAAAAGTAATTGAAAACGTTGTCTTTTTCCACGGCACATCTACTGGCAGACCGTAAAGTGCTATTGTCCTGATAAAAAGTTTGTCCCAAAACTCCGAGTTTTTGGAACTAACTTTACCCAGAGAGCCCCATAAGAAAAAGAATTCTGCAATATCACGAGCATTTTCAGAGATAAATCCTAGGTCCCTGCTTCAAATTTGGAGATGAAAACGATACACATCGATTTTGTTAAGGAAATTTTTTAATTGGACAATTAGTTCAGAAACTAAAATTCGTTAAAGATGCAAAATTCCCCGTTTGGTTCTACATGATCGGCACTATAACATTTTTTCGGATTTTACTTAATTACGGAATAAAACCATGAGTGGTGAGACGCCTTTCCTATGCTGGTTGCACGGAGGGCCCTATAGCGATTCCTCTTTCAACAATCTCGACCGCTATACCCAGGATATAGGCAGCAGACTTAGGTCTATACTTTGTGTGGAATATATGTGCATATAATTTTCATAAAAATTGGAAGGTATTACCTAAACTAATTAGAATAAACGAATTAGAGTGTATTGTATATGCATTTTATTAGAAAAAATGTACTATTAATTCATTAAATATTATTAATTATTAATTATTGCCTACTGAGCCTACTAACATGAGAGTTGGAACACGAAGGAAAACGTTAGGCGCAGTTAAATGTGATCTTTAGGTGTGGGATATCGTGCGCAACGGGCGCACGCAGAATGTTCGCCTGTGCGGCGATGGCGGGAAACCAAGAAGAAAACGAGCGAGCGAGTGAGCGAGTCAAGAAAGTTTCTTTCATTTTTCATTTTGTTTTATCATTTTCAATCTCCAGTTCCCAGTTCCAGTTCATCTAAAACTTAATCAATTCGAAGAAGTAGGTTACTTTTTCTTTAGATTTCGAGCAGTTCCATTTCCAAGTTAATTACTTTGTCACAAACAGAGGAAGGTTTGGTGGGAGGGATTCCTCCACCTCCACCCATCATGGATGAGGAAATTCACTTCTGGTATGTAATAAAGCGGATATACGGACTCCGGCACCGGGGGGAAAGCTCTTAAAGTACTTAAATTAACTCCCATCGTTTCTTACTTTACAGTTACATACCTACCTCGTGTCGAGGCGATCAGCTCCTGTTTATAACTCTACATTTTGCCGTCGGCGTTACAGGATGGCTCATGTACAATGGAAATACCCTAAGGAAACAACTCGTATTTCTGGAGGACCCTCCACGTCCGTTCTGGGATACTATGATCTCTGTCTTTTCTGATTCTGTGACCGAGTCATCGCTTTGCAGTTTATTTTCTCTGCTCATACTTAATTTCTTCTACTATACACTGGGTAAAGGATTCACGAAACATTGTGGTACGTAATATAAAGTTTGTATATCATTCTAGAGGGCAGTGTACGGAGTGCTCTGTCAATGTTATCCGGTCGGTCATTTCTGACAGCCCCATTGTCTTCGACGTTCTCGTCAAATGATGGACTTTGGATTACTGCTTACATTACATGCATAGTGATCTTGGCCTCATTCGAGACATTTGCTTGCGCGTGGAATCTGTGCATGTATCAGGTGAGAAGATAGTGAGATGAAGGAAGTTCACAGATTACTTATAGTGTGTATTTTCCGTAGAGGGAGAAGTTTGGAATAATTGTGGATCCAATACAACCGGTATCTGCATTGACTATGTCCGACGCCCTCCGCTCAACCGACGATCGGACACGGCAGATGGCTTACTATGACTTGAAGATGATGGTAGATGAAAAGGAGTCACGTATGTTAGACCTTTTCAAACTATCCCATCCAGGTACGAAATCTATGTATTTCCATATATATAAATTCATTTTAGAGTAGGTAAACATTCTAATTTTTTATGAATCAATGTGTATTGAAGGACGCAACCCCCATGCTTGGACTTCCGTCTTGGCTCCGCTTTACAATTTAATTGATGATGCACGGAATGGATTCAAAGCGTTTACAACTGACATTCAACGTGCTATGCAACCAGAACCAAACGGAACAGATCCATCCAAAGAAAAGTCTAGAATGGGGCTTTTATTTTCAAGTACACCCAATTTTGATCATCTTCATTCTAATAGAGAAGCCATTTCAAAATTTCGGGATTTAGTGTCACCGTAAGTTCTTGATGATTAGATTTATATATTGTTTCTACCTAAAAAGTGTTCTTTGCCAACTTTAATTTTCTTCAGAATTGAAGCCAAAGTAAGGTTCAGAAGCAGTACTGATCCTTTGGAGGTGCTCAAGTCTCCAGCCAGGAAACTTGTAGCAGTTCCATCAAATCTTGCAAAGGCTCTCGTGGAGAAAATGAAGCAGTCGACAAGAACCTGGGTCAGTAGAACTCCCTCTGCCGGATATGAAATCAGAAAGCATGAGTGAAATTAATTAACTTGTATTGCAATTGCAGTTGATGATGTATATTGGGAAGTTGGCTATTTTGCGTTCGAAGAAAACTGATCTTACCCCGGAACTTCAGAAGACGTTGGTCCAGTATAAAATCCTGATCTGGACAACGCAGATTCTGATGAATGTGTCTGAATTCTCAATTAGGGCTGATTCTGATGGTGTGATCTCAACTACTCTTGGAAGTATCATCACTCTGCACATAGAGTTTTATGAAGTAAGTTACTTTTGGCCAAAGTAATTAATAATTACTAGAATTGCAACTACAACTTTAATCATCGAATCTTTTTTTATTAGACAGTGGAGGAACTCTTGCAAACCCTCAGACCCCTCGAAGTACGTATTTCTAACCTAGAGTTAGTGAAACTAGTAAATTTGTTGAGCGAGTACCGGAAATCGTTGGTCTTCTACTATATCAACTACTCCCCATCTGCAACGTAAGAACCATTTCGGAAGTAATTGTATCTCCTCTCCTTATTAGTTTGCTCAGTGTAGTATTCTTTCATTTCCAGGATCCTCCAGATTCCACATTACATTGTGAAACGATGGACTCGGATTTGCTTTACAGAACTAAGTCGTGAAACTAGGAGGAGTATGACAAACGATGAAAACAAGCCAGGGAATACTTTATTCCCTGATGAGGACTGACTTTTGTTTAAACTTTATTAAAACTTACTCCTATTATTTTTGTCTCCATTAATTAATTAGGAAGGACAGAGTAACAAATAAAATAAGACTCTATAACCTTCACTTTCCGTTCCAGCTTTCCAGGCTGGAACGGAGCAGCAGTAGCGCGGCGTTCACTTTTTGACTGCCCATGTATGTAGCTTAGAGCTGAGGACTCTTGTGTTTGTCTCGAAATTCTGGAAAAGAGTAAAACTGGGTGTGACTTTGATTAACATCTGTTGTGGTCCACCCTCTTCTTCGTACGAAACATCATCTGTTTGGTACAAAAACATCAATTACTCTAATTTAATCTAAAACAGGTCATTTCAAGAAATAATTGGAGCTCTATCATGGCATCACAGACTCAAGGAATCCAACAACTCCTCGCTGCAGAGAAGAAAGCGGCGGAAAAAGTCTCAGATGCCAGAAAGCGTAAGAATTCAGTTGGACCAAACCCCATCATAAGGGGATGTGTGCAATGAACTTGTTTGATTAACATAAATTGGTATTTGTAGGTAAGGCCAAGCGATTGAAGCAAGCCAAGGAGGAGGCTCAGGTGGACATTGAGAAATATCGACAGGAGCAGGAAAAGAAATTCAGAGAGAAGGAAGTTAAGGTCAGTAGGAACTTACGTTGCTGCTGGAAGAATATTTCACGGCGTAGATAATTTGATACCCGGATATTCACATTGCATGACATGTTCTTACATTGCAGCACATGGGATCCCGAGATGATGTGGCTACAAGGATTGATGCTGATACAAATCGTGAGATTGAGAATATGAAAAAACTAGTTGCTAGCGAAAAGGACAAGGTAACCATTTTGGACTGTTCGTACCCATAACATAAATACGATTCGAGTTCGGACTAATTTGACGTGGCGTTCCTATCTAACTTTAGGTAATCTCGCGTCTTTTGGATCTGGTTTGTAAGATTGAACCACAATTACATCGCAACTATCGCCCAACCTCTTAAACTTTTCCGTAGTTTAGTTTAGTTTAAGCGAAAACGTACTAATTAGCAGCAGCCTCCATGTAGAGTGAAGTCATTGTCCTAACTCAGGCTTAGAGCGTAGTCTATCATCATCATTCACATTCCAATAAAGCAATGTCAATGTACGTTAATTAAATTAAACAGATCTGAAAACTGCATTCTCCCTCAGTCTAATTTAATCCAGCATTTTTACGAATATTTTTTCAGCGCTAAACAGATTTTTCTTGATTGAAGCACCGATCACTTTTATTTGATAACTTTTGTAAAATTGAGGGATTCGTTTTTGGGTATTGGAGATCATTGTAAGGTTGCACTGATGATCCATATGACTCGGTCGGTCCCTCAATGTAAGGGGCATAATACTTTCCCAGTATCCTTTAACAGCTTCTATAAATTCTTAACTTGCTCTCATAATTAACATTTAACGTTGAACAATTTGATTGTGCGAGCGACTAGTTAGCCTGTGGTGGGTCATGAGAAAAAAATTATTCGTAAGAACACAATGATACTGTTAGTAAACTCACCACAGACCCCTTCCCACCGAGTTAATTGGATATTTGGTAACAGTTAGACTAAAATAAAATAACACGCATAGAGTATTTGGCATTCATACGATGCAATCACAATGACAATAAGGGCGTATGTTTAGCATTGACGAGATTTAGCACAAAATTATCGTCTCACAATTTGATTTGCAATATTTAAAAGTCGATGGTCGGAATTTATATTCCTTCCGTTCACGGTCCCAGCCAGCTTTCGATTGCAAATAAAAAACGATTCGCTTGGGGTTATTGACTGAGAGGCAGCGTTTCAGCTTCGGCTGGTGAATTTTTATCGTCCCCATTCGGATTTCCTCCTTCTCTTGCATAATACATGTCTAGGAATCTTCGAAGTTTTGTTGGATAGTCTGTCATGATTCCATCAGCACCAAGGTTGAGACACTGCTCATATTCATCCTCTGCAAGTCAAGGAGAAACATTTAAAGGTATACTGTGAACAGTTGCACAGGATTCGCGCATCGGAGTTTTAGACTAAATCCGTTACCTTCATTGGCCACCCAGAAATAGACCTGCGATGCAACGTAAGAAGCTTTGGAATTAGTGGAATAAAGACGCTTACAATTTACTATTAAATGAAACCTACCTGAATTCCCCGTTTCCTAAGATGCGTCATGAGAGGCTTCCAGACTAAAAACTTATCACAGAACCAGAAGATAAATCTTTCGTGTAAAGCTAAAGCTTCTACCTCTGCCAGTCTCCGCCTAAGTTTTAAAGTTATTGATAAGTAAGGGTGATGATATAAAAACATAAGAAGACGTGTTACCGTTTAATCGAGAGAGGCAGGAACACTTCATAATGCGTTTCACGAAGTGGAATGAACGGAAGTATCCCAAGTACCATCATCAGTAGAAGAGTCAGCACTCGCTTCCCTGAGAAAAACAATCCTACCGTTGGATCCTGAAGAAAGAATGGACCGATTTAAGGCATGAATGGAAAATGTACAGAGTCATAGATGTGCATACCGCTTTATAGAGTCGTAAACAGTCGCGGTGGTTGAAGCTGCCCCAGACCGTCAAGTGCTGTCGGTCGTAAGCCCTGATGAGTTCGGCAACTTGACTAATAAGCTGCGGAGAGTTATTGTCTTTCACGTCAATATTGATCGGAAGTGTTGGGAAAGCTGGAAAACAAAACAAGATAATAATAGCATCCATTGCGCAATTCATATTTATTATTAAGTAGTGAAATGACGATCGGCGTCTTTGGTTGCCTTACTTTCGAATACTTGGCTGAGGAGTGGGATGCTTCGCTCGCTCTCGTTCCAGGAAGAATCCGAAAAGCGTTTCCCTAAAGGCACGAGAATAATTATTGATCATCTTAATGCGTAAAATTGATCAAAACTAATGGTTCCTGGTCTGCCACAGTTCACCTGGAATTGTATCAATGGAGACAGACAAGCTTAGTCTGGGAAGTTGGTCGTATTGAAAATCAGAGATTGAATTGCTGAGACCAGAAAGACGCTGCAGGTCCTTGTCATGAAAGACAACAACTTTCCCATCTTTTGTCAGTCGAACATCCAGCTCCAGCATCTCGGTACCAGCAGAGACTGCTCTGAAATATTAAAATCCGTAAGGAATTATTACAGGAAATGATGATACGACGCTCCTTTTGACCAAATGGCCTGCAACTTGACTAGCCTTACCTTTTAAAGTTAGTAAGCGTATTTTCATAGCCTTCGCCCGAGCCTACAATGATATATCGGTCTCCCATGAAATAAATATTATTAATTGAGAGACTCTAACCCGTGTTTGATAAATCCTTACCTCCTCGATGGCTAATGTGTTGAGCCCGGAATCCGATTTTCTTTTTTCGATGAAGCAAGTGTGGGTAATGCCAGAAGAAGGCGGAAGCGGAAATGTAGGTCAAGAAGCCGAGAGCCGCCAGTGCCATAACTGAAATGGGAAACAGAACGTCAGTCAATTAATTATTAATCAAAGTATAACTAGGTTACTCGGTGTAATTCACACTGACTAAAAGAGGTGGAAGAGGTTAACGAAGTTCGTGCGTGACCAAATGCGTGTTCAGTTAACCCTATCCACCTTTTCCAGCGCCTCCCATTGTATTGTTCCGATTAATCAATTAATCAATGATAATCAAAGTCCTAAACTACCTAAACCTAAAAATGATGAAAATAAATTGAATTCACTTGATTTTTGACTTTTTAAAATTCCCTGCTTTCTTTTCTGTTTTTGTTTTCCTTTCATTTTGCTTTCTCCGGAGAAACGTGTGAAAGCGTCAACTTTAATTTACATTAAAAATGTAATTAATTTAGCGGTAAAAGCTTCCCATTAATCTTACCGACATTTGGGAGCGACATACCACCATGGACGGAAACTGACTAATTCGGTTTTAAAGAACCAAATAAACCTGTGAAAACTTGTTCACCTTTCTTCCACTCACTCTTCGTCTGCCAATGTCTGATGATGACATTTTGAGGTGACCTTGGCGAATCTAAACGTGACGAGTCATTACTTGAGTTTCCCGTTTTCCCTTCCATGGGAATGAATGAGGGATTTAATTAGGTTTGCCCCAAAGTTTGGCATGTGGACCCCGTAATTAACGAGTTCATTAACAATTTAATGCTTTCTCCAAAGAAAAACAATACGTGTGACCCTAGATTTAACCAATTACCTGAGCAATCAAAAATATCCAGTAGTATATTTAGCCAGTCAAGGCTAGTTAGTTGATTTATTTAAAATATTGGAAACATGAGAGGAGTGTAAACTACTAACTCGCATTAAGTTCCAATCCGTTATGTAGCATTACTGACTTTCTTTGCGCTCTCTTCAACAATGACATGGATGTGGAGGTCAATGGGTTTCTGAAGGAGATTGGCAAGATCCTTCTCTACCCCGATTTTGATCTGATTGATGTGACTTCCTCCATGCCCAATCACGACTTTGGCCAGTCGCTCCTTTGGACATTTTATGGCAAAAACTATTCTTAGCGTCTCTGGAAGAAAATATGGAATTTTAGAATGGATACTTGAATCCTTCCTAGACGAACCCCAATTTCAGTTCCCGATTTTCTTACCTGATTCTGCTGCTTCCTCCCAATATTCAAGTGATGGTGTCACGGAATAGGGAATTTCTTGTGGGAGATACTCGAGCATCTTCGACTGAAGGATTTTAAGGGCTAGCTGCATTGGTGGGCAGTCTGTGAGGACTTCTTCTCCGAATTCCCAGGGTGCAGGGTTTGCATTGGCGACAAAATAGTTCTAATTATTATGACAAGAATTACGCTTTCTCCGAATTAAAATATTCAATAGGTATAATGATACATTGTGGTATATGAACAAATTACCTTGAGCAGATCAATTCCATCTCCATTCAAAGCCGAAATCATGAAGACATCTCGAAATCCTGCCCAACCATTAGCCTCGAATTCGCCTAGAACGACACATTGTGTAAGCAGGGGTTGTATTTTGTATCACATAATTTTATGGTCTTCATCCGTCATACTATCATTTTCTGGCCAAGCTTCCGGGCTGGGATCAGTCCGATTGTCGGTAATACGTTTGTCTGTAACTTCCCCGCCACCTTGACGCATTTTTGCTCTTTCCAGAATTTCATCTGTACTAAGCTCTTTCCGAGATTTAGGGAGTTTCACTGGAATAGGTTCACCCCCAACTGTGGACTTTGTTAGAAATCGAACCGCATCCAATAAGCTTCGCTTTGTTTTCACGCTATCCACCTGTAAAATAAGTAAGTCATCTCCACAAGACACGAA
>JAQIWD010000135.1:0-32718 GCA_034694825.1 Anurida granaria
TACCTCCTCTACGCTCAACTCACTCTTTGGATAGGCACTCTACACTCAACTCAAATTTCAGTTGGGCTCTGCTTAAACTTATGAGTAATAATATGGATATTTTTCGGAATGTCATTGTCGTAGGACGACTCTACAGTCTATCCTGAAAAGGGAATAACCAACCTTCGTCGATGCTTCTGTTGAGCATGAAGATTACCGTCAAGATAAGAAAGAGGATGCTTCGTCTGCAGTCAACATCATGATCTCTTCGGGTCACACTGTCACACACGCTTAGGTTGTAGTTGCTAATCAGGATGTAGTTGGAGAACAAACCACTCTTCTGCGTTTCACCAACCCCGATCACCTTCAATCCGAATATCTGTGAGGGTTTGGAGAAAAGAGAAGATTAAATGGAATAATATGTCGCCACATGGCTACATGGCTCCCTTCCAGTTCAGCATCCGTTTGTTTGTGCATCATGTGATGGAAAAATTCCTGAAACATTACCTGATTCAGAAGATTTTCCAAATCTTTGAAAACGGATTCAAACTCTCGGGTCTGTCCATTCATCGCATGCTTCACTATATCAGACTTCTTCGCTGGAATCTTCTTATGTTGCAAAAGAAGGAGGTAGAGGAGGCAGTTCTGCAGCATCTCATCGTGCGGAAGAAGAACGCCTATGTCACTAGTGGTGACCTTCTTTCGCTGCTTCTTCCCATCTGTACCACCATCCTTAGAACTGTCTCCTGCCTTTTGTCGACCCCCTTTTTTACGTCTTCCAGATACCTCCCTCTAAATTCGACGGAAAAATACAACATAAACTATAACTTAATAATTCCGAATGACGAGAAAATCTTCACTTCACTAACTACGTTCCCTCAGTTCCTTACCGAATCATAATCCTCTTCCTCTTCCTCTGGGTCATATTTCCTGCGGCCAGTGTGAGACCGTTTCGGTTCCACGTCTATATCCATTGAATCTTCGTCCTCATCTGCGGATACTTCAACAGCAACTGCCTGAGGTTGAGCGACCAGTCGATTAGACCGTCTGGCTGATCGGGTATCTCCTCCGTAACTAGTCATGTTGTCTAAAAAAGTCCCAATTAGCAAATCCTAAGTTCGCTAACACTCGCTCGCAACTTACTCCCCGGGAGTTGTTCCTTGTTGTACTAAAGGTGTAATTGGATTGATCAGTTTGTACTAACTTTGGTGAGATGAGCTGCTATAGTTTTGATAATGATAATTATGATGATGGTAGTCTAACAAGCAACTTGCTTAGTAGTGACAGTTGATTGATTTGAAGTTCAAATTTTGAACGAACTTTGATAAACTCTGACATCTGATGAGTAAAATTCACGAAGGGAAGCATGGAGGTCAACATTTCCCCGCAAATCCTCTGAAACTCACAACAAGTTACGTCATTAGTCCCAAAAACCAACTCGGTTTGGGCATTATTGTTTGGAAACCAAACAAAGTTTGAGTTTAAACCTAACGCACATCTAGATGTGGCTATTTCGACCTTGGAGTGTATGTATGTATGGTATGGGAGGAGGGTTGATATACTTGGAGTGTAACATATGCATAAATTATTCATCACAGTTTTCTTTGAATTTCCGTTCAAATAATTGATAAAGATGACAGTAAATAAGTGGTGAACACTTTTCAAGTCTCTGGTCATATGTGGAGCTTTTAGAGAGACCACAATATGAAATCCGCGAAAATCGAATTACATAACCCGGGTACTTTTCTGTTTTTTTAGGAAGAACGTAGCCAGCCATAGATGTATATACTCATGAGCACTACTCGAAATTGCAATCTTGCTCATTTAGTACTCCTGAACTGCCAAAAGTTATGACAAGAAAGAATTCATCATGAACATGAGTTATGTGAGTACATGAGGACAAGGATTTATGATGAGTATTCGAGGGAATCGGGGGCTAGGCATAAGTACGTGAGTAATTCTGCATGTGGATTTCCCACCTATGAGTGAAGCGGACCATCACAAGACGAACACGAGACAAGAAGACAGGTGACAGGACAGGAGGAAGATCGACTGACGATTCTTGGTCATATTGATATTCGTAAATCTATCAACGGTAGTTTGCAACAGGTACGAAGTTTATTCTTATACTTTGTAGTAATAAAGAATTAGGTTAGTTTGGTAATGTTTTAATTCATCTTGATTGATAATCTAGACGGCAAAAGGTAAAGGCTGTTCCACATCGGCTGCGGCTAATCTGCCTGTTAAGTGGTAATACCAACACACAACAAGAATGTCGTTTCGCCCAGGTGGTATGAGTGATTCAGAAGATTCGGAAGATGATTTTTACTTCGGCGGAGGAGCTGTCACTACGAAATACCAGCCTGTTGCAGCTAAGACTCCCGAACCTACTGTGGAAGAGGTAAAGCAGCTTGATTAACCGTCTTCCATTAGTGGATTGATATTAGTTAGTGTCGTTATTTTAAGGTTTTAATAAATGAATTATTATTGACTATAGGTTCAAGAAGAATTTCATTATAATAACGTGCTTTTGGCAATTCTGAATGATGGGGATTTAGAATGTTTGGAGGTCGCTTTCACCTCGGGTAAACGGAACACATTTGAATTTGGGTTGTGATTTATTAAAGTTAATTAATTAACTCTTCTCTATTTTAGGGTATTTGAAAATCTCTAAAGTTCAAGATCGGGGATGGTCATTTCTTCACTATGCTTGTAAGGCTGCTAATCCAAAAACCATAGAGTACTTGCTGAATAGAGGGGCCGACGTAAACTACATTGCTGAAAGTAAATACTCGAACGGTTATTGTTTATTTAGGATTTTTATTACAACTAAAGGATTTTTTCTGATTTACAGAGGATGGATTCCCTCCATTCCTAGCTCTCTGCTCTTCAGAAAAGTGTCGTGATGTTAATCTGATGAAGAAGTGCATGGATTTGCTGGTTGGGAAGGGTGCGTTCCTCACTCTTCCGGAACACCGCCAAATGACTCCAGTCATGTTTGCTGCGAAGGAGAACTTACCTGAACTTGTAGAAGTATTCCTTCAGTTAGGAATTGAAGTGGACAAACAGGATTGTAGCGGAATGACTGTGAGATTCCTTAATTTGAAATCATTAGACAGCGAAGGAATGGATTTGATACAAACTTTTCTCCAGGCTCTTCACTACGCTGCTGACCGTGGTTGTGGCAGAGTAATTCGGATGCTATTGGAATTTGGAGCTAACGTGCATTTAATTAGCGAGGATGGGCAGACAGCCTGCGAGATTGCCGGAACAAAGAACTATTCCCAAGTGGGTGCCAAAGTTCTTGAATCTGTTTGCGGTATTGCGAAATGTTTCATTAATCCTTTCGTGTTGTACAGATAGCAGAGATCTTGTATCGAGTGGCGAATACAAAGTGGACTCCCGGAGCTGACCCGAGATTGCTGAAAGAGCTTGTGGATCCCGAGAAAAACAAACATAACCTAAAACTGGAGCAGAAGTTGGTCACAGCGCCATAATTTTGAGATATTTTCTAGTGCTTAATTCTTTTTCTCCATTTGTAGTGTGGTGCTTCCCCAGAAGGAACTGATTGAAATGACGCTCGAGAAACTTGGACTCAAAGACTTGTATCCAATTTTCAGTGAACACAAGATTGACTTCTTGAGTTTTCTTCGCCTCACTGATGATAATCTAATTAGCATGGGGATAGCGGAAGTTGGAACCCGTCACAAAGTCTTGGACTCTGTTCGAGCCCTGCACAACGCTGAATGGAACAAATCTTCTCTCAACTCCATTTTCCTCCAGGGGATCATCACGTAAGTTCGTCGCATCTCCCCCAAAATTCGTTTATTGTGTCCTTCCATCAGCATTGAATTACTAGTATTGTATGCTATCTAATCACTCTTTAGGAGTCCTGAGGTTCTCTGTATGCTCCATGATGTTCGGACTCATTTGGATTTTATGAGTCAGAGCATGGTTTATCTCCAGAATCGACTTAATGCTGAGCCCAAAGCTTTGATCTCTGGCTCAGAGTCTTCACGGGCCCCGGAGCTTGGTCGATACACCGAAGCCACACTTTCGGCTTTAGAAGGACTTCGGTCAGAAGCCCAAGCCCTCAAGGAAGTATTTCTCCAGGTTTGTGTATAATGTTTAAACGAATAAGTTTGACTTTTAACTTCCGTAAACAACTCTGCTAGTTATTTTCTCTTTGTTGTATGCAGTTGGAAGGTCGGACCGATTTTGTAGTCGGCGACGCCGTGGAACCGAGCAACAAGAAAATGAAGTGGTATGTCTGCGGTACCATCGCAATTGCCTCTGCTATCCTGGTTTCCTGCAAGATTCGGCTATTTACACGTTAAGATACCCAGAATTACCACAATTGTATTGTTTTTGTATTTCGCAATTTCGTGTAATATGGAGTGACGCGTACAATAGTGCTAGAATTTCTCATAATTAATTAGGTGATTTAAATCTAGCAGAGAATTGCTAAAGTGACTGCGCGTAAAGTGCCTTGTTTGCATTATCATAATTCTCGGTATATTTTTCAGTGCGTTAATAATCGCCATAGTGTAGCGCCTAGGGTTATACCGCAATTCCGGCTGATACCTCAACGCTCCTCTGGTTTTACATTTTTTAAACAAAGTTGCATTGCGTTTATTCTGAGAACCTTGCAATCAGTCAAACATCAATTGCAATTGCGTAAGGATGAGGTTGAAAGAAGAGAATTGTCATAACTCTATTCTCAAAGGATAAAAACTTAACTCTCGAAAATATTTCGTATAAAGATAGAAAATTCCTAGGGATTATTCGCAGCGTATGTGCTTGAGTTAAATCGTGCGGTCATAAAGATAGTAAAGGAAGTTATCACTATTATCAAATTCTAATTAATTGAAACTTGATTCATTTCTTAAACTAGGGATTATTCTTATTTTTTGTACGCCCTTAGCCCACGTATGCGAATGGATGCGGCTGGAAGAAGTTTTGTATGGCTGGGGTTGAGGGTACCGCCACTGGAGCGTAGCTCGTCACCCTAGTTGGGACGATTCTTGTTGAGTAGATTATTGTATGCGTGGGCTTGGAACCGAATTGTATTCGGAGTGTTTTCGTCTCTACGATTGTAGCAAAAGTGTTGAGGACGACTGGAGATGAGGCGGCCTGGTACTGGGGCTGAATTGAAGGGATAAGGGGGGACTGGAAGAAGTGCTGGAGAGGGTTTTGCATCGGGATGAGTCCTCCTGGCTGGAGTTGCTGCTGCTGCCCGGCGCTTGCAAAATATCTCAAGAACGCTAGTTGGTCTGGGGTCAAATTGGAAAAGTCAGGAAGGGACTGCTCCTTTGGTTTTGGTGGTGGTGGTGGTGGGGCCAAGGCCTTTGGATTCTTCGGGACTAAATTTCTTGGAAGCTTCTCATCCATTGAACTTGGATCAAAATCCGATCCAATTGCAGTTAACTCCTAGGGTCAAATGTTGGTCAAAATTATTAGTGTTACCAATATGTAATTACCAGAGGAGAAATGCAAGCTTACGTCAGGCGGTGCCACAATGTTCGCATAGGCGGCATCATTCTCACTATTTTCTGACCCAAGAAGTTGCTCACGGTGCTCCGTTCCAGCTTCCTATTTTTGGAATTTAAAAAATGCAAATTTCAATTTTGAAAAAATCGACATGAATTTCAGAATTGGGATTTCTACTTGTAGCGCCGTGTTGAACTCCGTCAGAGACTTTGTGGGAACAAAATGGAAGAGTTCCATTGGTGGTATGGTTTTATGGGCAGTGACCAATCTGGTGACAAAGTAGGACTGAGTCAGGGTGTAGAGGGTTGTAACCCCTTCATACAGAACCGGCAGGATACTCGTCTTTAGCATCAACTGTAACAAAAAATGTGTGATCCCAGTGGCCCAAGACCGTGACATGCCGTGATTGACCCACCTGTGTCGTACTGAAGGTTTGAGTGACAGTTTCCAAGGGTGGCGTCGCAGTGTCACTTCCTAGAATGATCAAAGGGAATGTTGCAATGTTATTGGATCCCTCAAGTATTCTCTCATATGGCGCTCGTGTCGCGAGGATGTTCTCCAGTGTGGGGTCTCCGAAAGATGCCGAGGCCTGGGTCGGCTGGATCATTTCCTTTGTAAACGTTTTTGTAACCGTAATGTATCGGGTATTCTTGACGTTTCCTGCTTGGAAGACATAAGGGGACCGGATTGTGGCGATCTCGATTACTCGGCTATTCTCATAGTCTGAGAACTCGGTGGGGGTTACCGTCGCCACCCGAATTGTCTGCGGTACCAACTCTGGCTCCAGCTCCTGTCCCAATTCGTTGGATTCTGTCCGAGTCTCTTCCGCATTTTGAATTTCAAGGACTTCCCCCTGATCGTTGTACCCTTGGGGGTAGACGGCTCCATTGGACGTGGAAACCTGGAGAAGTTCTTTCTGCTTCGCCAGGTCCTCTTCCTCTTTGGTCTTGATGATGTTGACCTTTGGTTTCGGGGATGGTTTGAACCTCCATCTTCCAGTGGGGCGGTTTAATTTAAACTTGTAAATGGACGTTGAGGAAGTTGGGGTTATGTACTGCTGCTGCCTCGAGGCTCCGTTCCCATTTCTTCCGCCTAATTTAAATTCCTGTCCATTCTTCGCTGGGGGTGGACCGCTTCGGCCACGTGTAAACTTTCGGGCCGCGGTTGCCGTCACGGCGTTACTGTATGCGACTGAGCTCGCTGCCGTTGGGTAAATTTCAGTTTCCACAGTTGACTTATTGGACTTGAACCCGGCACGGTTTCTGGTATTGCTGCTGTTGTTTCTGAAGCGGCTGGGTGTTCGTCTAGAATTTTCATCTGAAGTAGATTCATATGACAAAGTCAGCTCATTTGACTCGGTCGAAGTTGATGGATTTCTGTAACACAAATGGAAAGTCAAGCATTATTTCAATGAATCTTGAAGTAATTGACTTCATTTACTTGTTGAATCTGTTTGTAAATCTGTTGGAGGATTCGGACGACCTTGGATTTTGTGGCCGAAACGGTTTTCTTGAGGGTGTCGCCGTGACGCCGTAGTCAAAGGAGTTGACCGGTGACACGTCGACGTAAATTTGGGGTTGTCTCGAGTATGCATTTGGGCCTGGGACAGGCGAGGCATAAATTTGGGCCGTTTGTTCCTTCTGCGGAAGGACGTAATGAGTGGATTCCTCTGAAGCGCTTGCCGTAAGGGTTGGTGTAGGTTCGGGGGTTAATACCGACTCGGATTCACTGTCATCCAGTCCAAGGGCTACATCGGGTCCTTCCTCATTTTCTAGAAGTTCCTCATCTGGAAGTTAATTGACAAAGATTGTGCGCTTAGTTTCAACGCAAAACAGTTTAAGCTAAGATTGGAGGAATGTAGGCATCAAAGCGAAAGTAGTATTGTGAATATTCGTGCGCATGTGCATGTGAATTCAAAGCAGGTGCTTACTAAATCTTTCATCATTTTCCATGTCCCCTGAACTCGTGACAGAGCGCTGTGTGGAAAGTTCAAAGCTTTCTGGGATCGCGTCCGGAAACTTTGCAAGTTTCCTCGGCGTGGTCGTGGGTGTCTTTGTGGTTGTGGTGGTAGGTGGTGCACGTGAAGCAGTGACTACATAAGGCAACACACTGGAAGATGATTCCAGGATCCTTGCATATTGCGTCCCAATGAAAGTTCCCAGAACTTTCGTTTCGTGAACCGTAGTGAACCCGTTGGCGATTTTCGTCTCGAGGTTGTGGCTTACGAGACCAGTAGGGAATTCATTCTTAGGTTTTCTTTCTGCTGTGACTATGATGGAAGTTTTTGAGGTGGGGGATGGTAGTGGTAGTGGTGCAGGGCGGGAGAATTTAAGAGTAAAACCTTTAGCGACTGAACTCGAATTGCTCGACCTTTCCGAAATCTTGACGGCAGTGACAACATTGACGTGAGTTCGGACCTGGGCCAAAAGAAAGAAATGGTTATGAAATACGTGATGATGGTTTTTCGTCCTCAAGACATTTGTGAAATACTCCCGCAGCATAAACTGTTTCAAGAATTGGGGCTTCAAGTTAAATTGGAATTCTGCAAAAACTTAACGTTCTCATTTGGAGCATCGTGAAGGACTTACGGCTGTAGGAAAATTAACAAAAAGTTGATGCAATTCCAAACTCAATTTTACTAAATTGGACAAATGTAAGCGGAAATGTTGTTTCTAACTATTAAACTAAACTTTGATTTCCTTCTACCGGTAATTACTAATTGTTTGTTTGTTTTTTTTGTGGAAAAAGTGAGGCCGCGAGGGTTAATTGGGAAAACAAGGGAAGGTAATTTATATTAAAGGAAAAAGGTTAAAAAGTTCAAATTTTAATCACTGAATGTTATTATGTGAGAGAAAGTGGGGAATATTTCCTGAATTCATGAAATGGACTTGAAAATTACAGAATTTCGTAAGATTCATCTAAAATTAACACAGTGCAATTAAGAATTGTATCAAATCCCTTTAACTTACCTCAGGTGAAGCGGTTACAACCTTAACTGATGATGTTTCTTTGAGTGCTGGGGTGACGGAACTGGATTCTACCATGAGGTTAATGTACTCGAGGTCAGTGGAGGTTCCAGGTGTAGAGGTCAAGCTTGTCGGAAATACTTTGGGTTCGTACTCGGACGATTCCAGAATCTCAGGGGTCAATGACCCTTCATCCTCCTCATCAAAATCTAGGAGTCTTGCGCTTCTTTGATTAGAAACTTTTGGGACTTCTGGAGTTTCTTCTACAACTTCTGCTACTATTTGTATCGTCGGTTGGAGCAGCACGGTTTCGCGAAGCTGCGCAGTTGAAGATGGTTGTACGGAATCCACTGAAAATGATTTTGCTTTAGAATTAATTTTTAACTAGAAAGTCCTGACTTCCTAGGTCATCGTCGCCGGCATCAAAATCTTGCTAGAAACGCAAGTAGCTTACACGTTTATGACATTGCTGGTTTCAGAATGGGACATTTAGTTGGTCAAGATTAAATTTATGAGCTTCTTTTGGAATTACTTTGGAACTGTGCTAGTGATCATGTTGCCAACATGACGCTTAGTAATGTCATTGCTGAAATCGCAAAAAAATCATCTCAAAAATCCATGAATTAAGGATTACGCATGATCACATCACAAGTGTAAGTTTAAGAGCAACGGCTCATGCAAAATGTTTCGTTAGTTTAAATATATGGTAATATTCGTTGTTTTTTTTTAACTGAATTTGGGATTGCAAAATGCCACGGTATACAGAAACGGGCGATAGGTTCTTCTGACTTTGCCTGTTTGCGTGATAATTCCCTACTTAATCTTCCTGTCACTTGTCATCATCACCTTCTTCCTCGAGATTTCCACAAACCAATTTTTTCATATTTCAGCAAATAAGCATGAAATGGGTTTTGCTGACCGCAGTTACTTAACTAGGATTTTCGTATTGGTCCATTAGACATGTGTTTCCTCACCTCTTTTCGTTTGTGGCGTGAAGACCATGACGGTGTTCCCAACGGTTGTGACGAAATCCAGGAACCCAAACACTGTTTGTGTCACTAAGTTTGGATTGGCTCCTGGCGCCCCTGGTTTTGACTGCTGAACTGACGTGGGCTCTTGTTTTTGCTGCTGCAATTGCTTCGGTAGGACTAATTTTGGCTTTGGTTTCTGGTAAACGGGTCGGGACGGAGCGTTAGACGATGATGGACTAGGCACGGAACGGACTTCATTTTTAGCTTCCGCTAACCCGATGTCTCCAGTTCCTGTAAATAATTATAGAAATCATTTTAGAAAAAACAATGATTCAGAACGTGCATCTTTTTTATCCCATTTTATTCATTGCAGTTTCATCGTAGATACTCATCCACCGTGTTCTAAAGTGTGTGCAAATGTGTATAGTGCTTTTGCAATATTGAATGAAAAGCTGCTACAATGCAGGCATTGTGCTTTGCTTCTGAATTAAGATGATTTCCCATCCGCGATTCCACAAAAGCAACGCAAGCCTTACAAATCACAAGTATGATGGTTGAAAAAGTATGTTTATCATCCAACTTTGTATAAATGCAGTGTAACATGACCTGGATGACCGAATTTCTTGCGCGTGCGTTGTCGAACGAAATGGCTCATGGACAAAGAGGTCAGGTTGATATAAATTATTTGACTTTGGGAATTGACACGGATGGTTAAAGGAGATTCAGATGGAGAATCGAATCGGTTTATTTTCGTGCCACGTTGTGAGTTCCGATTCGCTGAACAGGGACGCATTGTTTCCTTCACGCCTCAGGCGTCGTCATTGTCCCCTTTTAGACCGCCGGAATCCACCACGTTGATTGCTTAAGAACTTCATTATGAATTGCATAAATATTCACTTCAACTATTTCAGGAATGAACGGGAAAGCATCAGGCATTACTTGCAAATTGCCAATAATTTATGTGTGGAGTGTCAGGCAGATTGCGGCTGTGTGTGCGTACTTTCACGTGCGTACAAAATTTTTGTCGAAGTAACTGACTGGAATTTTGTAGTTTACTCCTCCGGAGATTTTCAAGGGAAGTCGTGGCTTCCACATCTTGCCCCACCTCGACCCTTTCAGGAATTCCCGCAGTTGTGACACAGAAATGGATGAGAAGGACTGTGGCTATGAAGAATTTACAACAGAAACGTGGTTAATTACAGCGTGGGTGCGTTGTCTGTTTGGTTGGATGTGCTCTCAATTAGTTTGAATTGTGGAATAAGAATAACAATGGAAGGGGAAGAGTGAAAGTTTGGAATAAAAATAATAAAATGGATTGCACCAGCAGTTGGTTAACTGTTTGGATGATACCCTTCAATTACTAGTACGAAGACGCTTCTTTTTAATTCAAGTTAAGACCAACTTCTTAATTTGGTTAAGAAATCAAAAGAAGGTTTTAAGTCTCTTACTCATCTTCTTCTGACAGAAATTGAAAGTCATTGTGATTGGTCAATCATTTCAACAGAAAGCCAGTCTCAGCAGGGTGACAAAACCCATCCGCCATTATTGACAAACTTTGTTTGAAAACTGTGGAGGGCGCAGTCAGGCGTAGAATCATAAAGGGACATTGTGATTATTTTAAAAACAATTGAACTATCTACCCAACTCCTTCGCTTCTCAATGAGGCATCTTTACCTTTCTTCCAAATGGACCAATTGAAATCATGATGACACACTTGGTCCAATTTCAACCCACGCTCCAGGAATTGGTAGGAACTTATGCAATTTCTCATAGAAATCAGAGCAACCATGATTACCAGGAGCATTCGATGCATTTCAAAATTGCAAAATCTGCAAAAGGTGAGAATTAACCGTGAAAGCTCCAATTTGGAAGTGGAGGCGGGGAATGGTTCCTTTCCACTCACGAATTCCGCCGTCTTTTTGTTGATGGCGTCCTGATGAGGGATCTCTTGGGCAATTGTCATAACTGAGAGTGATTAAACTAAGGGCGATTAATTCGAAGGTTGCTCATCTTAGTTGGAAGGAGGACTTGGTAGAATTCTGGGACAACGTTGTGTAAATTGCAAACGAATAAGCGAAGATTCTCTCCCCACGAAGTGCCCATCGGCACTTAATGTCATGATTTAGCAGTTTTGGAAAATTTCATTTCTCATCATGCACAGTGTTACTTATTTACTACTCAATGTCATAATGTGACTCACAGGGAGTTTAACGAAAGTGAAGTTGTTAAAATGAAACTCAGAATTAAGGGATTCCTTTTTACTTTTCCCCAATTACAGTGCCATTTCTGTTTTTAAGCACTGGTAAGAGCCTGGGGGCCCATCAAATAAAATTTTGAGAATAGGAGATGAGATTGGGAAGTTTTAGGAGAAGCGGAAATAAGATGAAGATTTGGATAAATGGTGCATTGTTTACGCATTGGTGGTTTTAATCTTGAAGGAAGAGGAACAATGTATAATTTCTTCTTCATACTTCCAATTTCAAGCTTGAAAACTTAGTATTTGTCTACCGGAAACGCATTGAACTTTTTCATGCGCGGAAAGTGTGGGCGGAAGAAGACTCTCTGGGCTTAGAAAACAACAATGGAATCGTTGGAATCCTTTTCTCCCGACACTTCCTAAAGTAAATCTGGTCAGGATTGGCACCTTCAATTGTTCTGAAACTGGGATTCCTTGCATACACGAACGAATTTCGAGATTCGAATTAAACGTTTACCTTGCTGTCACCTTCCAACTATTGGTTGATTGGCGAACCTTATTTACACGCACCCCACGTATGAATGACGGATTAAGTGGAATTTCTCTAAGGAATTGAAATCGTTGGAGTGGAAAAGTGAAGGACGCCATTTTAATCTTCATCTTAGGCACAGGAAATGCTTACCGATGGCGATGAGTATGGCAAGAGTGGACCACGTGACCACACGGAGTAACGTACCCCGTCGAGTCATTCTTTGCTATTTGGAACTTCCCAATTAATGTAAACCAAGATCCAGGAGGTCGTCGGTGCTGGGACAATTTAATGCATTGCTGCTCTACCACCGTATGACACCTTGGACTCTGAAATTGAAATCAAGAAATGTATTGAATATTAATAATAAATGACCATCTCCATATCACCATTCCGTGTAATGAAAGCGTCATTTATATTTCTATTGCATGAAATTAACGATGAGATCCCTTCACAACCTATTATACGACCAACAATTAAAATGAGAAGGAATCCATAAATCAAAATACACATTTTACACCACAATAATAATACTTTGAATTCATATTTGAGTGTCGAAGAAGGACAGGGACCAAACTTTCCCTTCCAATCAACCAGTTCATACGTTTTCATCAATAAAATTTAATGAATAAAATTAATTAAATGAAAATTAATTCCGATCGTTTGAAAATTAAATGACTAGCAACTATTCCTAAGGTTCTATATGCTTCCACCACTTTTGCCAAAAATAATGAAAATGTTGAGTGCATGGAATGGTTAGTACCGACCGAAAGATTGAAGTGATCTACGAATCGTGACTCCTAGTTTTGTGATCCTATTGTGTTTTAAAATAGAGGGAGAACAATGGAGGGAGAAGATGCCATTTTGGGCATCCGGTTAATGGTGGGAAATTTATCGTTTGACAACAAAGACGTATTAATTCTATTCTTCCTTTATAAGGAAGAAGGGAAGAAGATGGGCACCTTAAGGGCAGGACGCTTTCCATTGAACCATAATCCAAATAATTCAAGTCTGTTACCAGTCCTATCGAAATCATTTCAATGCCACAGTCTTCACACCTTGTCAATCATTTTCCATGGCGTTTATCAATTTAGCGTCCCTACTCCACTGTAATGGCGTTGCCTGCATATCTTCCATTTATCAAAATCCCAAACGCACCAAGATGCATGGAAGCCTCAGGAAAGGATCTCTGTCACACATCATGAAAAGAATAATGGGTTAATAGGAACAAAAGAGAATAAAAAACAAGTTTTACTTTCATGATTTTTTTCCTGCAATTTTTCTGCATTGTTGTTGCGTCTTTATAGGAAGGAAGGAAGGAAGGAAGGGTGGCGGGGCTCAAGGATGATCAGGTTCTTTGACTCTCTGAGAATTCTTGCCCCTTCCCACATGGCAAAACAAAACAAGAAGACTCGATTAGTAGCCCTCACTTCCTCCCCTCAATTTGCAAAATCAAAATTAATCGCCAGAAACGGAAATGAAGAAGAAAGTATGCGCAAATTGAGCCTTTGTACGTACGTACGCACGGCGGCGGCGGTGTTGGTAGTGGGAACCCATTTTCTTTGCAAGATGCGGGAACTTTCTAACCAAATCGGAGTCAACCTTTCAAAAGTGACATCCCTGATTTCTTTGCTCTAATTTCAGCAAATTATTCATTTTAGCTTAGGAAAACAGCTCGGAATTGTTGGGGCTTAGCATTTACTAAAAGAATAGTACGAAGATTGGGAAAATGCTTTCAGCGTCATTTGCCATGCTGTGACAAATTTGAACTTGAATTGTCTCACCGAAAATTGAATAAAGACTTGATTTGTGGGTCAACTGAAAAAGTCGTGTCAGTCAATCACACGGTTGTCGCGTCGTCACAATAATTTACGTGACAGTTCTTGCGGCGGTGGCGTCTGGTCAAAAGTGTTGTGACACTTGTCTTAATTTTCCAAATATTGTTCTTGCACTAAACACTGTAAAATTTTGCATCCTGATGACAAAAGGGACAGTAAGAAAATGCAGAGTTAGTCACTTGACCCTATGTTGGTAGAGGGGACACGTTGCTTAGAAGCCTTGAAACATGTGAATTAATTCTAGTTTGAGCGGAATTTGCAAAGTTGACCTGCGAAACGACAAGACGCGACTGAATTGGAAATTAATCTTGTCGTTTCTTACCTTCCTCCTCCTTTCCTTCTCACTTGGATTTTAGTCTCCGTTGTTTTCAGGCCTTCCCTTTTAGACAATTGTTGTGGGATATAACAATTGAAATCTCCTCACATCATCATCCTAGGGGAATTGGGCGGATTCTTAACTTTTCCTATCGAAAGCACAAAATGTTACGGACGTTTCTAGCATAATTTCTTGCGAGCGCGAGAAAATTCATTAATCCCGGAATCCACAACTACATTTTTTTCTGGCGGAATTTTAAAAGCCCGGATTTAAGTCACTAACAATTGAAGGGTGTGGCCATTCGTCAAACATGCCACAGGAATTTAATAAACAAATAAATAGTAGTAACCTCTCTTGTTACTTGACAAAAGACAAGATCAAATTTTATGACACAATTAATCACTTAGTTCATTCATGACCGTGGAGCGCTCGTGTAACCCTCCGACGTTAAATAATTATTCAATGAATTATTTTCTTCGATATCAACGAATCAGGATCCGCCCGCACACCATGAACCCTTTTGTTTTACAATTCGTTCTAATTACCCTGCCCTTGGGTTGAGCATGTTCCTCTGACGCAATAACAAAGGCAGCAGCGGTGGTGGTGATGGTGACATGACACTTAAGTCTTCCCGATACCTCTCAGCAGCAGTCGTATCCTGCCACTTGAGTACCTAATATCGCCGGTTTCTATCGACATGAGAAGGTCAACTCTGAACCCATTGTCTCCCCGAACGAGGATAATGGGATTTGTGCATATCCGTACTTGATCGAAATTCCATCAATCAATCAATTTCAGTTGCTTACTTGCTTGATTGACCGAAAACAATAAGAACACGGACGTCTTTCAATTGACTGACGGAGAATAGCTGTAATTTCCCAAGGTCATTCCTTAGTTTCTCATACGTGTTAATTTGGAATTAGGAAGTGAGGGACCGACAAGGAACTTCATGGATCAGGAAAATGGACGTTTCTTAATGTTCATCGAGAATTTAAGGCTTTCTATTCTAGACCACCTTTTAGACTATCTGATGAAGGCACATGGGCAATCTGGTTCTTCTTCCTTCCTTGACTTTAGAAGACTCTTGACCTGTCGAGTACTTTCGTGCTGCTGACCTTGAGAGTTGGAACTCCATTAGGTTTCCTTATTTGGGACTTTTGGAGCGTTTTCTCTTGTCATTGGCGCTGTCAGATCCACTGCTGAGCCCACCGTACTGCTTCATATCCTTGTGAATCTGGCGCACAGTTACGGCATCCTTCATTTCCTACACATTAGATTTAAGATCCTAAGATAACTCAATCTAGGGAACATGTTTTTGAACATGGTAAGTTTGGACGGCATTGGACCTTACCACACAGATTTCCGGGAATAATTCCAAGACGGTTTTATTCTTCAAGTTGAACTCGAGGGACTTTTTGGCCAAGTGTTTCCGCTCCTGTTTAGTCATGTAAATTGCACCCAGGGTGTGGGCTTCTTCCAGCTAAAATGATTAAGACCGGGGAATGTGAGGGCAGTGACCCTTGAATTCCCTTCGAGGATGCTTACCATGAAACTAAGGACTCCTTGAAGGATGGAGCCAACGGTCCATGCAGGATTCCAAGTGTCAGGGTGAAAGTCCGAGATAGAGAGGCAGAGACGGGTGTTTGTCTTGAAGCTTAAAAGGAAGCACACATGAATGCTTAATGGCAGGATTGACAAGAACGCAATTGGTAATTGAGGTCATTTGACTAACCGCCCGTTTGGGGTAATCATGAAGATGGATGGAGGACGGAATGGAAATTGTTCCGAGAATATAATTTTCCCATGGTACATCCCACCCTTGTAGTTACTTTGGTCAGGACCCCGAAGTAGGTAGTGCCTGCGGAATTAGAAAAGGAATGAACAATTAGCGCTTTAGTAAGTCCTCGTAACACTGAAGCCTGACTACCATTCCAGGATATTGTTGGGCAACGGTTCGGCATGAATGTACGGAAGAGGATCTTTCTTCAGTTGCATGTAATCCTTTTGGAGTCGCTTGAAGGCTGGAGGGGTGTTTGCCATGATTCTTTCGATTGACCTCCGCAGATGAACTCCCTTCGCTCCGAACAACTGGATAAATTTGGCAATGACCAAAATGAGCTCAAAAGGTCAGATCACCTTCTGGAAAGTCCCCGTTCCTGGGTGAGAGTATTCAGCTCGGACCTCCTCATAGACTCCTTAGAAACAGTAAACAAACAAACATTGAAACTACCCGTTACCGGGCTAACAGGTTAAAATATTTCTAGAATATTTTATACTCAATTCGTGGCAATTATTCCATCGGTTCAATTTGATTGAGCAATCAAATGTGCGTTGACGGGGGTGGGCGTGTGTGTTGGGAGATTCTAAATTCGATTCCGCTTCCTGAAGAGTCATTCCATTGTTGGTATTATTTTTGGCATCAGGGAAATGGGAATTTAGTTTGAATTGGAACAAATGGCCAAGGACGCTTCCCATTTCAATTCAATCAAAATACAAATATCAATTAACGTCCATTACATTTAAAATTACTAAATCGCTTTGTCATTAAATTTTTTTTATTTTGAGCATACGGATTTCAATAGACGGAAAAAGGACAGTTTAAATCATCTCAGTTTTAATTTCTTTAGCTAAATTTACTAAATCGTTATTATTTCGTGGGTTTCCTTTTAGTGGGCGTCACTGACAAATGGGTCCCCCGATGCCATTGAGTGATTAAATGGATCAAATTTGTCATTGTCACTGGGAGTAATGCCTTCAATGTTCTTGATTTAATTTGATTTAGTACCCAGGGACTTTTAGCCATTTAGCATTTGGTAATTGGGTTTCAAATGGAATAATTGAGTGGGTCATTCTAAGATGCTGAGAGAGTTATAAAGAAAAGTGCTCATGTCATCATTCCTGATTGTTCTGCGATCCTGAAGGGAACTCTCATTTACGATGCTCTGGGGGACATAAAGGATCCTTATTGTTATTTTTAACAATGGCTTAGCGAGGTCCATATATTGCGGAAATTATCCCAATGCATTATTGGTGCATCGATTGGCCGAATTAGGATTTTACGTTAATTATGAGGTCAATGATAATTAAATTCTATTCAGTGTATTGTCTCGAATTTTTTTTAGTCATGATGCTCTGCACCTTGGATTCTCTTATCGTTGGTTCCGTTTCCAAATCATCACAGGATCATCATCGGTTTATAATCATTTAACGGAATTATTTTTTATCTAATCTTCCATGCCCAAATTCATAGCAGATTGTTCTGGAGAGTTGATAGCCTCTATTTTGCAACGTAAACTATTGGATACGCGAAATTCCATTTACACGTATCGATTCGCATTTTCAGCACAGAAACGTTATTTTTAAATTGCCAATTCCAGGATGCAATCCTTTAGATTTCGGGCTTTAGCAATCTTAGTACTGACTTGCCAAGTGGGGCGTCCACTCGCGTCCAATGGAATTCTAAACCTGGATAACAAAATATATCGACTAGTCCGTAAGCGTTTGATCCATTTGTTCTAAATCTAACTGAGAATGTAGGAAAATTACTGGATTAATTCCATTCTCAGGGAATGACGGTAGCACAACGGAGGGGCCGCCGGGGTCGGGCAATTCAACAGTTCCGCCATCAACTAATACAAATGGGACGACCGGTGCCGAATGTGAACGGAACAGGAACTGCTGCGCAATGTACACTTGGCCTGGAAATAAGCCCCTAGAGCATGGGGACGATTTGGCCCCACGTATATGTGACGACCTTGACGTGAGAAAGAGGGACCGCCTCGGGACATCCTTCGCTTGTTTTGACCCCCTCATCTACTCGACCTCTCAGCATGGATTTCGACCTGATCCTTGCCAAGCGATCGCAACATGTATTGAGAACGAATACCCTTGTTTCTGCAGAGTGCCTTCTGATGGCGTCTGCCTAAAATTGTCATTCATGACAGGTAAGTTTTCCCAGTTTCTCTAAACCCGGGTTGGGGAATTCAGACCGGGAAACAATACGATCTTTGACCTTTCCTTGTTTGTCTTAGGTGAGACAACTGTGAATGAAACCCGATTTTGTGGAACGCTCACAAACGTCGTCAGCGGTACCTTCGTCACTTCTGGGTGTTACCGAGAGAAGATAGAAGGGACAGGGTACACTCGGGAAGTCTGCGCATGCGAGCTGACTGCAGAAGGATACTGCAACAGCGCCCCTCGCTCCATTTTTATTTCCTTCACGTTCCTGTTTATCTCATTCTTAATTCGATGCCTCCATTGATCCCTACCTAAGCTAATTACTGTGATTTTTCTAAGGACCGGGTACGTACGTTTGAACATTATAAGCGGATAACTTTAGGTTTATTACCCAATAAAAATCATTCAGTAACATCTACAAGAGGGAGCAAAGTCTAATGATGAGCCTCAACGCCTAAGAATTATTATACCCCGCCCGCCCCTTACTTCTTTTAGATTTAGCACGCATTTCAATTGTTTCCTAACAAAATCCAATAAGTTGATAGTTGGGACAAGGGTATGCCGCTTCCCATTTGGTCCACTTCCTTCCAGTTACCATTTTTGTGTCCAAAAACTGATCCAGTTGCCATATTCCCAGTACGCATAAGAACTCCACTGCCAGCAGGCGCATGGCGTGATTATTTACCCTCTGGCATTATGACAGAGAGACATCTGTGGGCTGAAAATACTTTAGGTGGAACATGATTTGTTCCGATTACCCTGATGGACTTCCTCATAAGAAGTAAAATGACCAGTAGAACGCATTGAACAGAATGAAAGAGACTGGAAACACGACACGGGAGAATTTATCAATGACGTTGACGTCACGGATTTTAGGCAACGAATTCTTGAGGGCCGACGCTCCGCGCCGAATTGTTTGAAACATTTTAGGTCCATGGGTTCCTGGAGATGTGGAGGCTGAGAGTTGCTTGCTAGATCGACGGGGTCGCATTCGGGCGGAGGCAGTGGAGGCGTAGATGGAGGTCGGATTATGATGGGGTCGATGAATTCGGAAGCTTGGCGGGAATCGGGGTGAGGCCCCCTGACCCGTGTCAGTCCGAGACGCAAAGTTCCTTTGCCGAATTGATGGGATCGGAGACAATTGGAATTCCTAATAAAAAAAAAAACATCAATAGAAAAGGTTATTTACACATCTCTGAAAAAAAGAAAACTACTCTGCAAAGTTAGTTTTGTCTGAGTGTTTGGGTCATGGCGGTGCTGGGTCGATAGTACACGAGTCCCGTTGGACTAACACTCTGGGGAAAGTTAGAAATGTGACAATCTTACTTCCAACTCTATTATTTCCTCATTCCCGTATGTTTGTTGTTCAGTTCTTTTGGTCGAAGGATCCGTTTTCCGCTTTTGTTTGATTTTCTTTTTCGCACGAGCGCCCCAGTAGGTGTAGTTGACAGCAGCGTATTCGAGAAGTGCGGCAAAGACAAATACGAAGCACATGACGAGGTAGATGTCAATGGCCTTGACGTAGGAAATCCTTGGCAGGGAAGACCGGACACCAGTACTAATCGTCGTCATTGTAAGAACCGTTGTGATCCCGAGAGCGACCCGGGCGCTCGTCGCTTCATGATTAATCCTGAATGAAATCAAAATTGGGAGTTAGGCTAGGACATTGATTTTGTGAATTCGATGGGAAACATACCAGAAAGAGACCCAGCTTAACATAACGATGAGAATTGAGGGTAGATACGTCTGGAAAATAAAGTAACCAATGTTCCGCTGGAGTTTGAAGGAAAGTGAGAGACGCTGATAAATCCCAGTGGCCAGAGACTCTGTCCTGTCATTTGTTTCGTAGTCGATTATGGTAAACTGTGGCAAATCGGCGTCTCTGACACCCAGCACTGGTTTATCCTTCCAGTACATGACCACATCTAGGATCTATGGGCATGAAGAGAATGTAACATGTTATCCATCCAACTCCGCAAATTAAAATTCCGAGTCAGGGAGCAGACAAAGGAAGATTTAGCCAATGAGGATACGCCTCAAGCATTTCCACCCCTTTTCCGCCATGCGCACAAGGAACCTCATAATTCACCCAATGAGCATTACGCATCACGCCACGCCCCTTTCTCTTTGTTCGCCCGTCGTTCCTGAAATTCAATACTTACCGTGTAGCCATCTATGTCAAATAAAACCACAGGATTTTAGCTTCAACGACTCTCAGCATGGAGCATCATTCAGTTAACTTACAACTTTCAATCTCCACAGTACAATTTTGAGTATCTGCGAAAAAACAAAACAAAAGCGATGATTAAAAAAAACTTTAAATTTTTTTTAGCAAGAATTTAGGGAGCAATGACCCTTACCTAAGGGGTAGTAATGGAGGTCCATCTAACAAAAAGTATAACAAAGAAAAGCATTTAGAAGATGAATGTCGGAATTTTATGCCACGTTGACCTTACCATGCAAGCCAAGGTGGTCGTGAACCTCATCCCATAAGTAATACTTCCGTCTCCATAAAGTCGCACCATTTTGTTCTTCTCAGTCACATCATGGAGAAAACTGGAAAAGAGAAAGCGGAGAAAATGAATGAATGATTGAGTTCTTCTACCATTCAAAAATGCTGATGAGGTTCAAAGTTCGTAATTAATAAAGATTTACTCTCCGGAACGCTAAATTTCCTAATTTATTACTGATGACTCACCTGTTCTTGTCGTTCGATTGACACTTTTTGCCTTTTTACTCTTTACCACTTCACAATTTACGAATTTAATTTAAGCGAGAATTCAATTCAAAATTATAAAAATAATCCTAGTCGAGAGTATTTAATCTATTTTCTATATTAAAAAAAAAAACCTTCTAGTCAATTATTAATTGAAACATTTAAATATTTTTAAACAACGGTAGTTTGAAATTGAATTGAGTGGTGAGAGTAGATCAATTAAACAGTTTGCAATGGTTTAAACGGTGGAGTTACTTGGAATTATTCGGAACGTAAATTTAGAAAACTCACCTGTTCTTGTCGTTCGCCTTTGGAAGAAAGCAATGGAATCAAAGAGTCAGTTATTATGTAATTATCAAAGGTATAAGTGACAGTTTTGTTTGTTTTCTGACGAAAAAAGTATCAGGAACCCAAATTTTCTCTGCAAAATCTCCAGAGAGCGTGAGCACTTCGTCATTTGAGGAGAAGGCGAGTCGATCATCTTTCCAGTATTGATTGAGGTACATGGTAATGGTGTAATCCTACAGAAAAATGTCATTAAGAACACCTTTAATTTCATCCAAAACCATCCTTTGTAACGATCCCACATGAGTAATGTGTATGCCACACTCTTGAATTCGCATTCGTTTTCACTCGTCTAGGCACCCTTTATTATTTCCTTGCAACTTTTTTTTTTGTAAGTCCTTTTTGAAAAATTTGGGATTGTAAAAAATTAAAAGGGATTCCGAAATTATATTGTTTTCTTTTAAATTTTAATTTTGTTGTTACTACCAGATATGGATTTGGAAAGCAAAGTGGGCGTGGACCTGATTGGATTTGACGCACGGAGCACGGTTTGAATGAACCCAGTTCCATACGCTGTTGCCTAATTTGTCCTTTTATTGATTTATACTTACCATATTGACTTCTGAGATGTGATCAAAGCTGGCGATGGTCAAGTCCATTCCAACATAAAGTGGGTCACCTGGAAATTGGAAATGGCATTAGAACATCCCACTCCTTCCTTCTTCTTTCATTCATTCACTCAAGTCATTTGAGTGAAAAGACATTTCTAAGTTAAGTAAAAACTCTCGAAAAGGCGCTTTTGATTGCATTGTAACCCTAGGAACAAAGGGGTTAATTTCCATGTTTCTCCTGGACGCGGCGGCGGTGGATTTGTTGGTTGATTTCCTAGGCAGAGGAGCAGCTTCTTGCCCCTTCCCTATGGTATGCTGATGGCGGAGAGACACGGATCGATGAACGGAGGAGAAAGTGGATTTTTGAATGGGAAACGGCCGCGGCGGTGGCGGTGGCAGCGGCAGTAGGAGCTTCAGATTTTCACCTTGCTCGCAAGAAGCAACTGCATACTTTCCACCACCTCGTCTTCCTCATGCTAAATTCATCCTCATCCTCAATGAAAGCATATCCAAATTAACTTACCCCCGAAATTCGGGCGAAGGCGGATGTCATATCCCATCAGAAGCCTAGTAATTGTCTGAGTCACATTCTCCAGTTTCTCTGATGTGGAGAGTTTGGAAGTGACGCTGGAAAAATAAAAAAAAAAGTCAAGATTTGTTATAATGGGTTTGGTATAAGATAAGTCATTTAGGGAACATGAATCTGAAGCCTCTTTTAGACATTCCCTGGAGCCAAGAAGAGAAAGTTGCTCTTCTCCAGATTAACTTTTCGTTTGTTTGTTCTGACTGAGTGAGTTGAATATTTTCGTACCTGGGGAAAGTGAGCGTGGAGGAGAAAGTCCAAATGCAGAGAAGCGCGTGGAGCACCGTTCGCCTCAACATTTCCAGCAACTTCACTCACTAGGACCTTCCAGTCCAGGAAATACCAAAGTGCGAAAGTTCTTTAACGGCACTTCCTTGGACCGTTAACTAGTCAAACCGTGACCAGTAGAGACGGATGACAGAAGGTTGTCTGGTAGTGTAGAATCCTATTAGATGAGAACCCCATGCCCAAATGAGTCCAAAATCCCAGCTTCCGCGTTAACTCCTAAGCGGAAGAGAAAAGTGAAGATCTTGGAAAGAGAGAGAGAGGACTTTCCCCTGCCTCTCCATGGACCATTCCCTTCTATCAAAGTGACGCTGGCGCAGGACCAATCCCGGATTCAGGTGAACAAGATTCCCTTTTGTTATCAAAGTTCCGAACTAGGCCGAAATTACACAAAGGAAGAGAGCAGAGTTTGTTCGAAGGGTCAAGTAAATTCACGTTCAGAATAAAATGAAATGAAAGTGAGAGAGGAACAAATGTAGTAGCTTCCCGCAGTATTTATAAACAGCAAGGAACATAGAAAAGTAGAATTTCGATTTCGTACACATACAATTTCGGATAGGATTAACTAGTGTGGTGGTCCTATTTGGGAATCCATTTTATGGGAAGTCAAAACCTCGGCCTGACAAAATCAGAAGAGTATTAGAACCTTGAGGGGCTTATGAGTCAAGTGGCTGACAGCAAAAAAATTGTTCTGCTTACACAGAATTTTGACGATGTGGTCCTTGAATGCTGGAATATTGAGCTCTCCAGTGACCTTGTCAGTGTGTTTCTTCTGTAGGACATTGGCCAGGCTCCGAAAACTGTCAAGGCCTTCCCGACTTCTGCGAATCTTACGAATAGTCCACAATGCATCATGAGGCAGTCCATCATCCTCCAACCTCGTCCTAATTAAAACAGTGTATTTATACGATTAATCAAATAATCATACTCGGAGATTACAGGAAGACGGCAGCCTTCTCCAAATTTTCCCGGAGTCGTTCACTAGCTTCCCGTTTCAACATCCGTCTTCTATCCCTCACGAGGTCTACATTTTGTAAATTGGTCCAATAGGGAGTGTAATACTCGACGACTTCTCGCCTAAAATACCTGTCATGTCAAAAGGAAACAAGGGGGCACTGATTAGAGATTTAGCGCTGCACCTCAAGAATTGTGCTAAGGAAATTGGTGGATTTACTTCAGTTTGAACATTTGCTGCAAGTAGAAACGAAACGCTCGAGAGTAATTGAGTCGGGCCTGGAGGCAAGCGTCCCTCATCTCAACGCCTTCCTTCTCCATCGCTTGGATTTCCTTGCTGTACGGCAACGGGAGCTTGTCATGTCCACAGTCAATGGAACGGTAGTCCAAACAAACAGTGTTCCCAGTGAGGAGAAGCTTTCGACAGAGGGGACACTCAACCATACCGCATTTCTTGACCCTTAAATGTGACATTAGGCGTTATTTGACAATAAAAAAATTGTGTCCACGCGGTAAACTTACTGCTTGTAGTTCTTGCTGTACTCCCGGAAGCAGTGACGATGGAATAGATGACCACAGGAGACGGAAACAACGTAGGCTTTTTCATCCAAAGGAAGGAAACGATTGATTTGGGTCAAGTCGGCAGGCGTCCGGATATTGATGTCCTTATTCAAGTACTTCTTGACGAGATCCCGTTGAAGCTTTTCTGCCCTGCTGGCTTTGGCAATGGGCTTGGACATGAGTGGAGCCGAAGCTAAACTGGGAATCAGGGGTTTCTGGCAGATGAAGCATGGACCTCCTAAAACGTAGGATTCATCCGTGACAGCCTTTGGCTTCATCCGCGGAATGTTCATCACGCAGGGAATCCTTGTAGGTTTCTTTGAAGTGAGAAATTTGAGAACAAAGTGATGTTCGAGATGACAAATTAAGGTGTCTTGAAAATTGAAAACTAATAATTAATGTCACAAGGACCAAAGTTTTATAGAAAGGGAACTCAAAGTGAGACCTTTCCGATAAGTTGACTAAAGTTATAAATGTAAAACAAGAAAAAATGGAGGAGTTAAGGGTAAGGTCCCTTTTGCGGAGTCAAGTTGACAAGAACGAACAGAAAACAAAGTCGTCCTGGTTGTCATAAGAGCTTCGCTAGTGACGCCTCCATAAATAGCCAGCCAGTGAAACTCACGGCGGGTACATTTCAAAGACACTCCCATAGAGGTCCCGTGATTCTTTGAGCTGTAAATGCCCTGGTGAAACTCTGCGTTAACCTGAGCGACTCAACAACTCAACATGTTTAGATACATGCTGTCATAGTTTACAAATCGTGTATTAATTGAAGATTCGGACGTGGAATAATTTTATTATAAACTCTCGTGTATTCTGGTTAATATCGAAAGAAACTGACACGGAGTTTATCGTAAGAAGAATTTGTAAGTCTATAACGACGGAAATTAATAGGAAGCAGCTGCAGTGATTCCATAATGAATAGGCTCAACACTTGAGTAAAGAGTCTTGGCCTTCCCAAAGGGTCAAAGTAACTTATGTAAATCTTAACCTAAAGTCGTACCCTTATGAAAGACAAGACAATAATATTAAATTTCAATTAATTTAGAAATGCTTAATTTCTTTTGCTCTGTTTGTAGTTGATCGAATCCTTCCTTTTGGTGAAAAACTAGCAAGAATACTCGTAGATTTGGAGAGAAGCTGAGGAACTGATTCCCGATGTTTTTAAATTAAGAGTGTGGTGGTGATTGGTGATTGCATTGGAGAGCTTGTGACTTACGGCAGAGTTGTCACGTTCGACCTTGGCGTGGGGTTCGGGGTGGGTGCAGGTGTGCTACCCCCAATGCAGGAGCCCCACAGAAGCCCACCGCACGAAAGGGAAATGATAATGTAAAGTATCAACTACAAAATAGAAAATCAGTTTGATTGATTAAACTAACTTAATTTGTAACTGGTAATCTTTAACGACTTACCAGACAGACAGCAGCCACGATGATAGAAAACTTTATGTTTCGCCAGTACATGGCATTTGCAACGTTACGACTCGTCTTCCGAAAAGAAACCGACTGAAAAATAAAGCGTAAAATTACGAGCTATTCTTGACCTTGGTGCAGACTGAAGAGTTCAAAAGTGTTTTACAACTTACAGCCGCATTCAAATTCTCTGCCTTGTTCACTAGAAGCTCGAGATGCTCTCCTCTTGCAGTGATGTTATCTGAAGGGAATAGAAAATCAATCCAGGATTCAGTACTGGCTGCTATTCGTTAAACACAAATATGAGCAATTCCTTACCAATATTTTTGACCATAATATTCTTCACATCCTGTAGATCATTCTGGACTTTGGAAATTGCGTCCAAGTCCCGGGCCTCCGAGTAACGTTTCTTTTGATAAAACAAAATTATGTAAGTAAAGTCATGTTGCTTATCCTTTCCAGAAGTGTCAAGGATAAATTCAGAAAAAACAACACTCGTCCACTCCTTACCATTTCTGAAGCCAAGAGACTTGCAAAGTCAGAGTTCATCCCATAGGGCAATGCTTCACGGATTCTAGGTAATCCGTACGTGTTAACGAACCGCATCTTGATGTCAGCCAAATACATGAATGCTTTGGAGCGCTCGAAATCCTGAATGAAACATTCATGTAATGAGATAAATTATTCGTCTACTGACCTTCCCATACACGTAAAATGTTGTACTTATATTTTGCCGTTAGTTGACTTACATCGTCGGTAATACAAAGATAGACGATTCCATCGGACTTGACATAATGAAAAAGGAATGAGCCATGAGAGTAAGTCAGCCTAGAATCCTCAGCTGGGATTTTGTGGAGCACTTGCTCGGTGACCTCTGAAAAGTTTCCAGCACACGCTGCATGCTTGACGAGAACGGTAATCCCTCGAGCCACAACCGTGTACAAAATAGGCATCCTGGATAATTAAAAATTAATGGAAACTAATTATTAACTAGAAAGAGAGTGAATAGTGTCCTTTGATGTCAATCCAAACGGAAATACGCCTCAGCCTTTACAAAGCCTCAAATCCTCAATAACAAAAAAGGAGAGCAACAACAGATGATGTTGATGATGAGTCAGGCAGGAATGAACACACAAGAACACACAAGAACACTAAAGGTCACGAGGGCAAGTGTTATCTCGCCACTTCCTAGACTCTCCCACAGATGGGCACCAGAAACATTATTAATTGTGAAATACACTAATAGTTTACATAAAAATACCATCTACAAAATCACTTTACGACGAGTCAAGCATTCGAGTTAAGTTCCGATGAATTGGAGTGCTAGTGGCTACTGGCTGGGGCCGGTGGTGGGTTGACCCGACCCGACTTTGACCTCTCCTTTCCTTACTTTGTTATTTTATTCATAAGATTCAAGGAGTTGAATAATTTTGGATTCCTTCTCTTCATGGGCTAACCTTTTCCATCTTCGTTTGGTTTCTGGCAGTGTGCAGTGACTCCAATGACTCAGCGTAGTAGTTAGTAAGGCACTGAATGCTGAAAGCGCATCTTCTCCTATAATCAGTCATCTAGAAAACGTCGCCTCCTGTTGCTTTTTCGTGATTAATTCCCAAGCATGACATGAACGTCTTGGGACTTGAAAATAGATTTATAGGCTAAAGCGTTTTTAATATCATTAGACATGCTGGTACGTTCCAGGAGTGATTCTTTTTGGAATCACTACTCCTTGAACTTACTACAATTTCCAGTTTGACATGATATCTACCAATTTCGAAACATCGATCCCAGTATTTGGTAAAGTACTGTAGCCTCCCCAACCAGACCCCATCAGAGAATTCAGTCTTTACGCGTGAAATTTTCCTGGACAAATAAGTTTGAGAGTTTGGTTCCGAAGTCGATAATCCAGGCGGTCAAAATTTAAGGTTTGCACGAAAAAAGAAAGAAAGTTCAAAAACGAAATTCACCTTAGTCCAGCAACTGCTTTCTGGATTTTACGCTGAACCATTAAATACGTTACGTGAGAACACGCCATGGGTATCATGGGTTTCTGGATTTTCCTAGACTCGAGGCCGAGAGCCCCCCCCCCCCAGAATATTGTGGAGCGACATTTGAAGGACTGTCTCCGAATGAGACTCGAGACTCTTCTTGAGCATGCACCCTCGCCTCGTGTCTTGTCCTGTCTTCTGTCTTGTACTAAGTGGCTTCTCAATCCGAACAATGCAGAATGAAATGAGCCAAATTCTCCCGTGTGAGGAGTGAGTGGAAGTTTATTTCTTTGTTCTTCTAATTGGAGTGTCGCTAAGCTAAGCTCCATGGTAACCAAATTCTGTGAGACATAGAATGATTTTGGTTTGGTATTTGAGAATTGTTTCATACGGTCGTGGGTGGTTTCACTTCTTTATTCACGACGTAAAAATGGTACTTGTTTCCAAAGAGCCCCCAGACGACCGCAATGTTCTCAATGATAATATTGAATGGAATGGTGGCGAGGGCTCCGATGATGAAGATGACAAGACGGGCGTGACCCATCCGATGTAGAGAGAATGATTTGATGACGCCGAAGATGTAATTGTAAATGTTCACTGCAAGCGCGAAGGCACAGAGGAAGTCAATTAGTGGAGTACATGGAATTGGGGTCAGGACGGCGAAGACGATGTTCGACGTCGTTAGTGGCAGTGTGACCCAAGAGTAGAGAGAGATCGCTAAGAGAAATTTCTTACGCCATGGAATGGCGGGTGAATGGACAACCAAAAAGATTCCCTGGGAAGGTAAAATGGCATCACATTAGAAAGTGTTCACAGGTCAACCTGATGATCGTAGATCAACGCCGTGTAATAGAAACCCGAATGAAAATTTACCTGCATCCACCGTTTACGCTGCTGTAGAAAGTCCCAGATAGTGAACGGTGATTTTTCCCACATTTCTCCTTCGATAAAGTTGAAGGAGTAACCTTCACTGAATGCTTTCATGCCGAAAAAGCAGTCTTCAGCAACTGAGCCGTCTGGACCATTGTCAAATGTAATTTTTCTTTCGGCTGCCACCTAAAACAAGAATGAAATCAAAAGTAAGAATGAGACATCCTCTTAGACTGTAATAAACATAAATGTAAATATTGCCAGCCATAAATTGGAGAATGAAATAAAAGTAAACATTTGGAATTTTTCCAATGACTGAATGAAAGTGAGTTTAATTAATCTCTAGTTCCCCAACACTCATCAGTTTCTCAAGTAGCATATCGGCGATGTCCTGGCATTCAGCTTCGTGCTACATTTATTAGTGGCTGTGTTTAGTTTAACAAGTTACGGTGACACGGACTGGAGTGACACTCGAGATTTGACCTAGACCCCTGATAAAATGTTTATTTGGCATTGGCATTCCTTGTGGATCAAAAGACTCGAAACCTGCTTTTACATAGAAATTACTGAATAATCCTATACCTGTGTCACTACATAAGAACCTTTCCATGAGAAGTATGGTTTATGGAAGAGGTAGAATTGTGCTCGTAACTTTCCCATGTCATCAGCCACTCGGAAACTATCCGCCAGTGTTGTCATCCAATTCACAACCTGGAAAAAGACAAAGTAAAAAGAAGCCATTAGAGTCAGATCATGTTCCAGTACTAAAAGCAATTTAAACACTTTCTTTCAAAGTGTCAAATGAGACTCAGGTATCACACGCGAACTACGTGGGCGTATTTCGACCAGTGTCGTGTCAAATTTACAAGGGCATGTCTACTACAATACTTTTCAAGTTCGCTTTCCACAAATTAAACTAGAAAGGAGCCGCTAGCCGCTGCTGGAACGGGAACTGACGTTTAGCTCTCTGCTTGGGGGGGGGGGTGGGTCTGCTGGGGGGGGGGGCAGGTAATTTATTCATCTATCGCAGAATACCTGGAGCTAACTATTGCTATTGATTTGTTATGCCTCGCCTAAATCCGGGAATTCCAATCAACCATTAAAATTCAATTTGCGCAAATGGTGTCCTACATGAAGAAGCAGAAGTGAAGGGAAAGGAGAAATGGTTTAGGTTACTCTTTTGTCTAACCAAGGCCCATACGACCTTGACACTTTAACAAAACAAGCCCATGGAATCCTTTCCCCATATTGCCATGTCATGTTATACTGTCTATTTCTACATTACGCTAGGAAAATCAATCATGCTCGATAGGAAACAAACCCAAAAATCCTCCCGACCGGACCGAACCTGCCAAATGGATATCTTCTGTGACTGACTGAAATGGACAATCACCCCGAACGTCACGTTTAAAAGCATATCAGAAGCCTTCAAGCGATGAATAATAAAAGTACTCTGTAAATCATCTGTCCACAAAAACCGATCAACACGTCATTCCCCTAGGACTGAAAACCTCATATGAAATTAATGACGGGGAAATTCTCCCAATAATGCACGTTTCTCCATTTGTCCGATAACCCAGTGGCAGAGTCACGTCATCCATCAAGTATTCATAACCTTTTCAGTCAAATCTCAGGTTAGATTGGCGTTACGAGTTCAATAATAATTTTCACTTAACCTATCAAATATGTCATTATCATTATTAAAATCTGTCCCGGCATTAGCGAACCCACCCATAATAGCTCAGCACCCCCTCCCATGCACGGAGATCATGAAAATGTTGAATAGATTTCTTACATGGTCATTGGCATAAGTAATAAGTCCTTGTCCAAACTGATGCTTCCCGTCGAGGACAAAGTTGAGGATCCCCCGAACAGAATTCTCTGTTAGTATTGTTTCCTCGTCCAAGTGAACAATCCAGTCGGCATCAGAGAGAATGTTGACATCATCCTCAATACAATACTGGAGGGCACGTGCCTTGAACAACGCCCCACTCTTGGTCGTGTATGAAGGTGGGACGACGACTTCACGGACCCGGTTGAAGGACGCGAGTCCTGGAATGAGTCGGTCCGTGACGACTTCCACCATGAAGTTCTCTAGTCCTACGTCGATACATAAGTTTAAGTTCTTGGTGACGTTGCGCTTGACGAGGTCAGGGAAGTCTCCACGTGTGACGACTCGGATGCAAAGGAATGGTGCGAGGAGAGGGCTCCCCTTGAGGATGACCTTTTCTGGAAAAGTATTGAAGAGTGTGAGACCAAGGACGTTGAAGATGACCTGGGGCAAGGCCAGGAAGGCGAGGAGGCGGAGTGCGTAGAGGAGAATGGTCGGAATGACCCCGTAAAGTTCCCAGGGATTGATGTCCTCAAGTTCTGGTGCCGGTGCCCACTTGATCCCGCCCGTCAGGATTTCGATGAGGAGAACTGTACTGAGGAGGAGTAGACAGTGGAGGAAGTGTGCTGCTTTGGAAGACAGCATAATAATGTTATCTACAGATTATTTGGGTGTGTAACTGATTATGTAATTAATTGGGAGTCGGTGATACTGGTGGTGGTGAGACTACTGGAGAGCCTTGTCCAGCCAGTTCAGCTGGGCTGGGGCTGTCAAGAGCTCTTACACAATGTCCACCCCACTCACTCGAGTGAAAGAATAGGAATGGAGTGGAAGGTGGACAAAAAGAACTGGAAACCACCTAAAATCCAATAATAAAAAAAACACTCCGCCCTTGGTTTATGAGGGGGGGTTTGATCCAAAAAAAAAAAAAATAAAATTCAGCCAAACAATTTGTATAAATCAAATTCACTTAAATCGTCAACATAGGTCCACTTACTTATCACAAGACCAGTTCGGAAGAACTGGACTCTGTTCATTTCCACTGGAAAAACCCTGCTTATCACCTTTGCTTCCCGGCTGCAACAAACTTTATCTCAATCCATACTATAACACAACTGCTTACTTGCTATTGTTCCAGTTCCATCGTCAGCAAAGTTGACTCACTACTTATCTCGTGTGTCTACTAATATCAATGTGACTCATTACAATTCTTGTCTCGTAATGAAATATCACTCTAATTTTATATTTATGAATATGGGATCGAACGCATGTCGGGAATACTAAGGCATTCCAAGAATAATGCAATGATATTTCAACCTTCATCACGCTACCAGACGCAGACTGTGGACCGAATGACGCACGTTCAGGGCGCTTTCAATTATAATTCAATAAAATTGTGTAAATATGTAAATAAATGCAATTGTTTTTACATAACCGATCGATCCTCATTATCACGCAAGTTAAGCGTATCCTAAACTAATATAATTCCATTATGTTTTTTTATTTGTTTTGGGATTTTATGCAACTGGAAGTAAATAAAACTGCCTTTACTAATTTTATTCCTTTTATGGTATGTCTTTCCCTTCCTCAACACGTCATAGTCGCGCAAGGAAATTCCCGAATTCTGAAAAAAAGGAAGCCAACTTTCATTGTGCAAGAAAGTGTAACAGAATAAAAATATGCCTGTGCCGTTGTTCTCCGTATCCAGGTATACCATATTTTTGTTTCTTCCGCAATCCGAACACCCATGACATAGAGCTTCGCTAAAAGTGTTTTTAAATGTAAATTTAAATGGAATAATTGGAACCGACGAATTTCTTCAATTGAAATGGACTTTAATGTATTGCGCAAACTTGTGGTGGTAATATAAGGACGCCTTTAAATACTCTTGTGTAATCAACGACAAAAGTTATGACTTAAATTAAACATGATTAGATTTAGGGTAATAAAACCCCAAATAAAAATTGGAGGGAGTTGAGTGGCGAGAAATTCAAAAAACGGCAGATAACAAACGAGACCATAATGTTCGTCCAAATAGAATAGACCTCCTGTTTACTTCAATTTCGAATGAGTACCCGGTTAGGTTAGGTTAGGTTAGGGTACCCGGTTAGGTTACCTAACCTAACTTTAATAAATAAGGGGCCTATTTTATTTGGACGGAAAAATACAAGGTCAGTCCTTGGCTGAAATCAATACTCTGGTTTATCAAAGTTACGATTCCGTCACGATGACACACAATTTCGTCCAGTAAACAAAAAGGTAAATGAAAAACCTCCTCCCCTCCTGCCCTCCTCAGCTAACTTTGCCCTCCAGCCCTCCGCTCTTGAACCTGCCCTCCACCCCTCCAGCCCTCCAGCCCTCCTCTCTCAACGCTGCCCTCCT
>JAQIWD010000136.1:0-32715 GCA_034694825.1 Anurida granaria
GGCGGCGTATTTCAACCGCAAGATTTCAGCGTCCAAACGGTAATTGTCCAGCACTGAGATTGGCAGTAAGAAATCAAGGTCGAGGTTCGAGGATGAGTAGGACACGGAGCAGTTAAGGGAGAAAGGTCACACGGCCAGCATGCCCTGCCTGGTAGATGCCTGGCCCTGCATCATCCTGCCTGCCCAGAGATCAAAACGAAAGACGCTGAACGAAACTAATGTAAATAAACAGAATCTCTGCAGAAGAGCCCAAATGAAACAAACATCCACTCAAGAAACCCACATCAATTTAAAGTTTCCGAGACTGAGGGAAGATGTGAAGATCACTCCAGAACACCAGCAATTCATCCCCATCCGTTTCAGCGTCTTTCAGTTTATACTAACAACAAATCCGAATTCAAAGGGAAAAGAAGCCTAGGAAAAGTAAGAAGAAGCCTTTCATCTCAACCTTTAGCTTAACGGCATTAAATCCTCTCCACTTTTTCCATATCAAGATGGACCATGTCAATCCAACGGCTCCTTACGACTGTCACGGAAATACCAACGTCACGCCAAATCAGGAGTCATCGTGTCAACCAACAACCTCTAAAAGGAGTCTACCCATACTCATACATATATAGTCCTCGTCATGTATAGAGTTTAGAGTAGTAAACTCATAATATTCCAAACAAGCAACAGAGAGTGAGTGACCTTCAAGATGAGAAAACTCGAGGCGACGCACTCTTCTGTGTCTGCCATTCTAACGAGTTAGTCCCCCAAGATGAAAAAGAAATCTCTGAATCTGATCTCTCACAAATGTGTAGAGGAAAAGAAATGAAAGGGAATATGGCAAGAGGAAATAAGGAATTCCGGGATCAAGATCAATCCCTTTTACATAATCCGTTCCTCGCATACTCAATTCTGGGGGGAAAAGAGAAAGCCGATAAGAAGAAAGGATCTTTAGCAGACTGGGTTTTTAATGAGAAAGGGATGAGTGGGTTCTTCTGAGGGAAAGGAGCGGAAGGGTTGGGAAAAGGAATTAAATGAATAATGACCGTAATTTGAGTTAACATGCTGGTTTAGTAAGAGGATATTCGGATACGGAGAGCGGAAGTAAGTGATTTCCTTTGAATGATCAGGAAAGGGAAAGAGAGAGGGAGAGGTGTGCCATTTGAAAGTGAAAGTAGTGAGGAGGAGAAAGGAAAATCAAACAGAGAGAAAGTCCGTGGGGCTCCAAGGGGCTTAAATCTCCTACTTACACGACTAGCCTAGTCGAGTGGTTAAAAGTACTTTGGGCAGTAATAATTTTAACTTTCCGTTTCCAACAAGGCAGAGTTGTCTATTTTTAATTGAGTTGGCTCAAAATAGAAGCTTGGAATGGAGAGGAAGAAGGAAAAGAAGACGGTAGGAGTAGGAGTGAGGTGGATCAATAACCCGGGTTTTATGTTCCTCAACTGGAATTTATTGACTGGATCCTTCTTTCTCGAGGACCTACCGAAGAACCCAGCACACATACAGATATACATACTACACGCTCTCCGAACCGTCGCCGTCCAACCACCGCCGTCTCCTGATCCACCTGTTAAAGACTCTGAAAATTACTCTGGCAGTCATCTTCTTCTTGACCGAATTCTTTTCTCTTCTGGAGACAACCACTCCAGCCACTCCAAGTCTCCACAACTTTCATCTCCTGATGCTTTAGTCTTATTAGTCCTACTCCTACTTCTAAATTCAGGCAGGACTCTGGAGTAAGGTGGCAGGCAGAGAAAAGGTATTGATTCCAGCAGGGACCTTGAGCGTCTCTCCCTTCTTCAATGTCACTCAATTCAATCAAGAAGAAACCACGAACCAGAAGGAGTAGCTAGCTACTGACTATAGTACCCACGACCACCTTCCTTAAACACTCTTTAGGACCAACAAACTGAATTATACCTTTCTCCAAGTCATTTCTCCTCAACTCAACTAGAAATTATTCATCCCCGTCCCATGAGTTTCACACACTCTCTCTCGTGCCACTAATCAAATCAACGCCCTCTTTATATTAATTGAGAACAGAATCGACGGTAGCTTGTTGGCCATCTCCTTAACCCTGCTACCTTGCGACCCAGCTGTGAATCATTATCATAAAAATAACCAGCCGCCATAAAATGCAAACGCCTAGTGTCATGTATGGTGTGTGTGAGATTTAGGGCAGTCAGGCTCAACTGGGGCTGACTGGCCCTCCAGTGGCCCACAACAAAAATGGCACTATTCGCTCCACCGCCACTTCTAACATCGTGAGACGGAGCAGAATTTAAAAGGTCCTATTTGTAATTCCTGTCATGTTGCCTTGGATGACACGAGAAGGTCGTGTCTCTGGTCTTCTGTTTCTGATTATTTTGGAAGATTAACGCAACAGAGTCCTCCTTTACCTACTCCTGCGTGCCGTACAATGAGAATAATGAATGGAAGAAAGGACGTGAGCATGGATTGATTAATCACATCAAACCGACGCGGCGTTCGTGTTCATGTTCTCTTCCACTCAACTTTGAACTCTTGCTTTCGAGGAGGTCGCGATAAGAATATAAGACTAATTATGAAAACCAGAAAGTGATTGAAAAGGACTCTAGTGCATTCCTTCTGATTTTGATTGAGAAGTGACGGGTAAGTGAGTACGGAGATGAGATCACAAGATTAAGATTCACACAAGCAAAAAACGAAAGTTTCAACGCCAAAAAAACAACATGCGAAAGGAGGACCTTTTAATTTTATTAGGGATCAAGAACAAGAAATTCGATAACAACAACAAGGAATCAGATTTGTTGCTTTGTGTAAAACCGACGACAGCGAAAGGCTAATACGGGAGGATTGGGAGTCCTTTTTCAATTTGGAGAAAATGAAGGGTCTAATTTCCATGATGGAAATTGAAATTTTCCGGACTTTTGGGCATAATAATGAGAACGGATTCACTTACATGATGGAGGTTGGGTCGCTGAATTGTCAGCGGGAGAGCTGCGGGTAGTGACGTCCGTCTCATCTTGTTTCTGTCTGCCGTGGACACACGTGGTGGTCCAGGTGGATGACTGACTTGGCGAGAACAGTGGGGTGACGGGCTAGCCCTTATAGTGACAGGTTCTTCAGGGCCAATGAGGTGGATGGAGGGAAGTTGTGGCTGCTGCTGTGGCTCAGCTTTCACATCCTCCAGTCCCACCTTGGGGAAAGCGTAGACTTCATTCTTCCGGGTACGCAGTGCGGAGTCATTACTTGACTTTGATAAAACTTTGAGGATGAGGACGTGTCCGAGAAGAAGTCCAATCAGGCCGAGAAAGTGGACGACGGATTGACTGATGAAAAGGGAGCCTATCCTCCGGATGAGGCTGAGGCTCAACAAAAGTGACCACTGATTCCAACTACCTGAACAAGCAGAGTCAGGGGTCCAAGTAACAAAGGCACGAAGCACTAGAAGAGTCACTAGGAAAGTAAGTGTGGCAGAGCCGATACTAAAGTCCAGAACGAAGCCGGTCCAGTGAAGAAGGAACAGTAGACTGTCCACGTGGGTCGCCTCGACTCTCTCATCAGTGATGGCCAGGAAGTAGAATGCCCAGTAGAGTAGGGCTGATGCCGTAAGGATGGAGACGAGAAGGAAGAGCCAGCTGAATAAAGCAGCGGGACAAAGGCCAATGACGGAGAGAGAGAGTGTGCCAGTAATGATAAGGAAATGCGATGATCTTAGGAGCTGGGAGAGTCTGTCTGTTCGCTGGAGGACTCGCGGGTCGAATGCTCGACTGCTCCTTGTGCTGCTCGGTCTGAGCTCCTTCATCACAACTCCCCTGCTCTCCTCGACCGCTGCTGCTCCTGCTCCTTCCATTTCCATTCCACTTTTCACGAGGACTGTCGTCTGACCTTTAGGAGCCGAACATACTCATCTCCTGCTCCTCTTCCCCCATCCAGTACACTACACTCCACCACCGCAAGGACATTACACGGGGAATCAGGAAGGACAAGGCTCTGTTGACCCTTCACCACCAGGAATCACGACATCAAAGCCACCTGCAACCAATCCAAAAAGACAGAAATCATTATTTAGTGTTCAGACTAATAACACAACAATCAGAGTCATACACTTCTATCTGAGCTAATCGCCCCACACTCTTCCTTTATCATTTCAAGAGACACACACAATAGAAGATAATCTGTGGGGGAAGAGCGTTAACCATCCTATAATAACCAAACTTTTATCACCATCGAATCGCACTCCCTGCTCGCCTACCAATCCAAGACCTCTTTGCGCTCATCTTCTAAAAATTGTGCATGCACAAAACAAGTTCCACTGAGACACACACACCTTAAAATCATTTTCCTCTTTAACTTGATTAATGCCATTACACAATTTTCTACCAAAAATTCCTGTCTAACCAGTTAGTAATACTGAGAGGAATGGGGAATAATAATCGTCAGTCCTTGGTAAATGGTGAATTGCTGGAATACAGCTTCTCGGAACACAAACGGGGAAAAAATGATCCATTCTTCAATTCATACTACAAGTTTTGTTATAGACGTCAGACGACAAGTTCTCCATTCCACATTTTTGGAGTTTATCATGTCAGGACAAAAGAGTAAGAATGACAATTTTAATTGACTAATAAATTAAAAGGGAGGGTTTACCTTTCTAGCCACCTGATGAAACATTAGACACGAGCATCCTTCTTCTCTTCACTTTTTATACGAGTTGGAGAACAAACAATGGGTAACTTTTAAACTAATTCCAAAATTGACTTTTCCGGGTATCTACTAAACCCCCTAATAAATCAGCTTAATATGAAATGGAAGGTTAGGATTCATAACTTGGGAAGAAATGATTGCATGACGCGTTTTCCCCGTCTCTTTTACTTTAGGTTAAAGTTCAGTGCCACGGCTTGCATTCCTACTTCATACAATCCGGCCGTAGCGCTTGGAAAAAGTGCATAGAACGACGGAGATCATGGAGATTTGGGAAAGTGTTACGTCACATAATGGGCAATTGCCTTTCCTTTGTCCTTAAATAAAAATAAAAATATCCCTGTCCTTATCTTCGCAGGAGGATGGTTTTCTTGAATTAACTGATGAATATTCCTGCTGGTCCGCCTCTTTTCCTATTGTGTAAATACTATGTAGTGTATATTAGGATAGACTAAAGAGAGATAAAGTGTGGGTAGTAAGTGTATCTTTAGTTTACGTTTGGTGATGTTTTGTTTGAGTAGAACAATTTGTCACTTGTGGTGATGATGTCGGTAGTCGGTGTATGAGGAGCTGATAAGACTGGAGAGAGGAGACCATCACCATCTGAGCTGATTAGACTCAATTAGCAGAGTTCCAGAAGAGACACTTTCCACTAATTATACCACCAATCCCCACCCCCGTAAATAACTTAATCCCCTCATCGGAATACACAGAAATGAAGTGAAGAGATAGAGGAACAGACTCACATTTTTCATCCTCTCATCCCCTAGCTGTCTGTCGTCCTCCCAGTAGAACTTGTCAAAACTAGAAATCTAATCCTAATGGAGTTAGTAGTGTCACTTCAAATTAATTCCCGAACCAGTAATCAATTCTTTTCCACACGAATTCATTGGAACTCAACTAATAAACACAGTTTTAATCTTCTCCGAATTCTTCCAAGATTCTTCTACTTTCATTTTCCCGCCATTTGAATCCCGTCGCGCCTGCGTCCTATCTTCCGTTGCAGAAATTCAAAACGGGGTATGGGAGAACGTAACGTTTTATCCTAACAACACTCAATCGGCTAGACCAGCATGGTTGGCGTACAAATTTACCAAATGGAATGCAAATAATGCAACTTTAACCTCAAATAGAAGCAGGAATGATAAGCTTACGTTATTCAACCCCCTCAAATCCGTCCTTGAATTTAAAATTAATGAACTAAACTTCAGAGCGTGGGAACCAGGAATTCGATGTGGTCAAACCTAAGGAAGAGGGCAAAGCGACCTAACCTGATCATAATTAGTAAGAAAGCTAACCGGGAGAATACCCGAGCAAATGTTTATCTTGAAACATGAATAAGAAAGATCATAATTCCAGGAAGACGAGTGAGTAGTTCCATTTAGAAAATCCCAGATAAGCAGGGAGGGTACGGAATAATTGATCCTTTTATATCCCTTCCATTTATGATATCTTTCCATCCTCAGTATCAGTTTACGTAATAAATAAATAGACAAACAGTTGGTTAATTCCATCACTACCGGCAGGAATCACGCTCTCACCAGTAGTCACTCACTACTTATACACAACTATTACCATTGGGCCACCATCATCATCACCGCCCTGCCTTGTCACTCCCAACGCCGCTCTAAAGCCCGAATATAAGGGATACCCTTCTTTTTATATTTATATTTATATAATCAAACAAGAGTTTTTTGGCAAATTCTTACAAATACCGATTCGACCCAGATTCTTCAAGTCTCGCGTGCACGGTTCGTGTGGGGCATAGTGCCGATTTGAGTACTAACGTACACTACTGAGGCCAGAAATACTAGTCAACATACGCCAGTACAAGACGCGGGCGACGCCAGACCATTCCTCCATCATCGTCATCCACCTCCACCGTACCATCATTAATCTTTTGTCGTCCAACTTACTCTTATAAGTATGAACTATGAAAACTCTGGCGGGTCAAATATTTTATATCAAATATCGTCTAAGCGTCACCAGAACGTAGGCGCAGGGGCGTCCCTTTCAACTGCTGCTGGCCCGGCCCTTCAAATCCAATTTAGGCTTCTTTGTTTCAAATTGCTTCATTTCTGTTCTTAATTCAAGTTCTCAAAGAAAATTGAAAAGTGAAAGTCTTCTAAGGATTTGAGGGTCTTTTTTTTAACTGGATCATAGAGTAAAAGCGACTTTACCCAAACAACAACAAAGAAGACTTGTGAAGAGTTCCTGGATTTTGATTGCGGCGACGCTGTATGATGAAAGTGCAAGTGAGGAAACGAAACGGTTGCGGCGGCGGAAGCGGCAGTGCAGTGCGGTGAGTTGTTTTGAAGGGTTGACCGTAATGCTTGCGGCTGAAATGTGTGTAGATGAGGTTGGGGCTGGGGCACGTGGGTTTGGTTATTGGTATTTCTAATGGAAGTATCTGTGGTTGCTCATTATTCGTATTCCTCCTTAAACTGCGTAAGTATTCTGCTTTTGTGGTTATGAATTGGATGAGGACACACAAATAACAGACGCTGACGCTGGCTAAGAGTTTATCTCACTAATTCTTACTTGGACGAGTTCTCAAGGACTACTGCCGTACTCACTAGTAAGTCAGTAGTGGATGGTATTGAATATAATGGAACTGAATTGTTTCACCACCACACCACAACCACCATACCGCATCAAAGAAAACGACTCGGTCCAAGTCCAACACTCCAAAGACATGGAACAGGAGCAGGAATAAAGAATTTGGCAAAAGGAACAACCCGACTCGACCGAAAGGAAGACCGTCTCCTCCACTTACCAACAAACAACGAATACCTAATACCCTGCCTTCCTGCCATATACCCCCGCCCGCACCAATCCATAACACATGAGACCAAAAGACCTCCGGTACTTAAGTTCTTCCAACTCCAGGCAGAATGGCTAAGAAACAAGTCAATCCAAGAGCCAAAAATCCGATTACCCCACACCCCCTCTCCCCCTCAACACCGAATACGGAAAGACCAGGACCAGTGCGTATAGAACGGCGGAAGATCATCCACACTTTTTCCAGCTAGTCTTCCAGCTCCAGTTCCAGTTAAATTTTCCCAAAATAAGAAAGATCCTTTTTAATTTCCAAATAGCAAGGGACAAGTTCTACCATTAATCATGATCGGGTAAATGGGAAGAATATAGTGATTGATTATTGGAGGCACAATTTAAGGAGAAGGGAAGTTCGGGAAGGCTTTGGGGTCACCAGCATGCAATTTTACCTGAATTTTACCCCCTCTACCTACCCCTCTCTCCTCTCTTCAATTATTTTCAAAATAAATATCAAATCTGATGAAGTATAATTATTCCTCCATTCCGTTAAACATCGTCGGGAATTATGACAATGGAGGAGTTTTCTTTGCTTTTTTGTCTTAGCGTCCACCCATTCCAAATTCCCGAGCATCGTCTTCAGTGATATCTCCATATTGCCAAACTCCACGGTGTTCAGTCTTGGCTTCCTTCTCGGCAGATTTGTAACTCTTGATCTGAAAAAAAAAGTGTTTTAGAATTGCAAATTCCAAGCGTCTGAAGGGGGATGATTAATTTCAAAATCGAATTAAAAGTGGAGGAGGGATGAAACCAAAAGAGTGGGTCTGCTCCTTACCAATTTCATCAAGCGTCTTTCCTTTCTGTTTTCTGCAAGGAGAAGTCCATCTTTTAGAAGAACTTCTGCGATATCCTCTTGCGTGCTTTCATTAATAAGAGTCACGTACTCGGCACCACCGACCTACAACAAAAATTAAAAATCGGTTAAACCAACATTCAAGATCGTATTAATTAGTAATCAGTGAGAGTTTCTTACTTTATACTCCACATTGAGTTGGAATCGACCGCCGTATCCTAGCTCTTCTTTCAGGGCGGCGTTACTGTCAGCCGCATAATCCTCCTACAAGAATAAAATTAGAATAAACAAAAAACGACACCGGTTGTGAATCCTTTTAATGCCTTACATCTGATGGAAGAGTAATGCAGGCGAGTATGTACTCTTTGGCATATCCGTTCGCATTTGCCCCCGGTAACGTTGGGAGAGCAGCGCATTGAGAAATAGGAATGACCTCTCCATTTCCATAGTCAATATACTGCACTTGGACTTGACGGTTTGGAAATTCCTTGATAACTTTAGCTCGGTACCATTCTCCATCAGCACTGAATTTTGCAGCAAATATAGTGTCTGAAAAAAGAAATATATTCACAATCATATCACATTTACTCTTAACAATTCAAATTGAGTTTGGGACAACGTAGGGATCTCTGACCTTTCTTTGGCGTAAAGGCACCAGTCATTGGTGGATTCGATGCCAATTCTCTGCGGATTTCTGTTGTCAAACTTTCGAGTTTGTCACCCTGAAAAAAAAAAAAATTCAGTAAATAATTTAGACCCTACTGAGAATTCTAATGCTCACATCATCGGTGTACTGGACAAAGACATGGAGGTCATCCGTAACATGTGTTACTACGACTGTCTTCAATTCCACCTTTCTCTCTTGTTTGTCGTCTTCCGCCTTGATTTCGTCCTTGACTTCCACGTAATCTTTCCATATCTAACAATTTGAACCAAAAGAAAATCATATCTCTGGGCTTAGCAGGCTGAAATTAAGTATTTTCACCCACATTCTCTCGTCTTGCTTTCACGTTGTCTTCAGCGATTTTGAGGGCCCGGAAGTAGTTTGTCTTCTCTGCTGTGAAATGGACTGAAGCATATCCTGCCTCCACGAGACTTAAGCTCAGGTTCTTGTTTCCCAGCCATAGCCAGCTGGAATTTTAATATTTACCGATTAGAATAGTCCGATTGTAACACATGGGCAAAGGCTAAACTACATAATATGACCAACATACCCAATGAAATTTCCGGCCTTATCTATGTCCTCTACTTCAATTTCGACGTCCCGTTGAAGACAAAGTTCCTTGGTAAAGGTTCTGGCTTCATTGCCGAAAGGTTCCCCAGGGATGGTTTCTTTTGTTTTGGGGTCAGGACGATCTCCCCTCGCACAACTGATGCCAGCCAACAACAAAGTGATGATTCGGGACTCCCGTGGAACGTAAAGCCTTAGCCGGGAACCAGATGCTACGAATTCTACAACACCAGTCGTCCTGCCTGCTCTCTTGAAGAATGGAAGAAACTGTTTTGCTTTGATGGAATCCTGCAATTTACAATTAGGCAAGTGTGAAAATTAGTTTTCATAATTCAGTTAAGAGAACTATTAAGAGGAAAATGGTTCCATACGCCAGTGATGTCGACAACAGTTTGCGTCTTGGCGTCTTTTTTGCTGTAGATACCTTTGGAGTCTTTGACTGCTCGAGCCTCGGCAGCAAGCAAGAGGTCATAGTCGGATGCTTAAATTAAGAAGAAAAAACAAAGTGTTAAAAGTGATGGAAGAGAACAAGTTGAAACATGTTACCTCGCTGGTCGTCATCTTGCCGATACCTTACTACGGTTGCGAAACCCTTGCTTAGTAACGCCTCTCCAATGTTCCTTCGGAAAAAAAAATGAAGCGACTTATAAGTTGAATGAGCGAATATTAGTGACACTTTTCTTTGATCTGTGGCATTACGTTCCCTCTGATTTGACCGTGCAGCAAATTTTTTCTTGGAAGCCCTTATCGGCTGGTTGAACGTAATCCACTGTAACTTGGACTTGGTTCCCAATTAACTTCTTCCGCATGTACTCACGTGCTTCGAACATTAGTGGAATGTCATAGAGTGGGCGGAAGTTTGCGGTTTTGCCTCTTGGTTCACCCCCGTCTTTCTCCTCTTGAGACCGTTCGTCTGGTAATCTAAAAGAAAGAATTTGCAGAATATTGTAATGGTAGAAATGGATTCAATGCCCATTCCACTTTGAAAAATGAAAGCAATTAGCAATTCGACCTAACATTTTACCTTGGGGCGCGAATACTGGCAAGAAAAATCTTTTTTATGGATCCATCCGCTAAAGATTTTACTACAAGTGCATCTCCGTTGACAATTTCCATTGTGATGGCATTAAAACTTTGACCCTTGAGCCCGACTGGTCCACTGCTCACGTTATCTTGATACTCTCTCCAAATTCGAAGCTTTCGCTCTTTGGCGATTTTTTCAGCTGCTCGAAGTTTTTCGGCTCCGCCAGTGACAAAGCCCATTGACCAATCGATGCAACGAGCGAAGCCTTCTCTGAGTAATAATTCAGCGATATTTCCATTCTGAAAACAGTATATATATAACTCCAGATTAAAAACATCTCCCAAATCGTTTAGAAGAGCTATCGTCCATATTACTATTTTGCTTTACTGGATGAATAATGGACCCGACAAAGTTCTGATTGTTGACGGACTCGAGTATGACTTCGACATCTTGTTGTAGAAGCCGCAGTTCGGTAAATAGTTTGGCCTCCTCCGCAAATGGTTCTACTGCGGATGGGTCTGGCTTTCCTTGCGCATCCAATTTGAATCCGGGTGTCTGTTAGAATTGAAAGCTTCATTTTTATAATTTCTGGAAATTTTATGTTTTACAAGCAAACGGTCATTCGCGAGAAAACTCGATTTTGTCCAATCAAAGTAATATTGTATATTTCGTATAATCACGGTTACTTACGCGGACGCCTGACATCATCAGTGTGACGTAATGATTAGTGGAAGTAAGCACGACTCGCACCGTAGATCCGTCACGTACGTGTTCCACAATTGCGCTCACGGGCTTGCGAGCAAACTTGTCCACAAGCGCACGTGGGTCCGAAACTTGCCATATGACGTCCCTCAAATTATTCTGCGTTGGAAAACAAAAAATTCTTACTACACAATTGAAAGTGAAACAATGAATTTTTCTGGCCTAGAATTTTAAATGTAGCAATACCTCGGCATTAACTGCCCATCTTCCTTTCTGGGCTATTTTTGCTGCTTCTTCGAGTTCCAACAATCTCTCGTTTCCTTTCCCTTCTTTCCGTACTGAGGCAAATCCTTCATGAACAATGGAGTCTGCGACGTTCTCTCCGCTCTCGATGTCATTTCCAATGTAAACTGACCCATATTCACGCCCGCTAGCCGGTGCTTTGTAGTCGACAACAAACAGCACTACCTTCCCGATTAATTTTTTCCGGAGATATTCACGAGCTTCAAAAGCAAATGGTTCATCTTTTGAGTCTTCCCTGTAAAGGAGGCAGAGAATCCTCATCAGCATTTGTTAACAACAGGTGACATGATGCTTATAGCAACATAATTTCAACAAAAAGACTCACGGTTTGACATTACCACCCGGTCGTCGACCGAGACGAGGAGCAGTAATATTGGAAAGGTTCAATTGACGATCTGGCAGGGGTGGCACTCTATTCGGTGGACCCTTGATAATGACAGAATCGCCTGAAAGGACCTGGTAAGAACAATTTATTGTCCCATCAAGAGAATAATGAACAATAGAAAACGGGGATAATTTAAAAATGTAGTTACCTGTTTGATGATGCCTCGACATAGGAGACTGGAAGTAGGAGCCGGTGTTACACTCATTCTTAATTTAGCTTGGAAGCTTTGTTCGTTAAGGAAGAAGGCAACTGTTGGAATTCAAAATTGGAAGCTTTAATTGATTGGACTCTTGGAAATCACAGCCTCGGATGCGAAAAAAAGTGGACAAAAGAGGTGAGAATAATGGAAAGTGTTTCGTTGATAAGTGACAAATTGGTTCGTGAAATTAAGAGCTTAGCTTATCTGGATCTGAGACAGAAGAATGCCGACAGGATTAAGGAGCGCATATGTTGACCACACAGACAAAGTAAAGACCCTCTCACAACAACATCAAAATTCCTCCGGTGGAAGTGAAAGCTCAACATGACAAAACGGACACGTTGCTTCCAACTCGTCTAAACCAATCTCACAACGAGTTCTGCGCCGCAATCTTCAGAAGAAAAAAAACAATAATCAGCTGATGGTTTCAATTAATCATTAATTATTTATAAACAGTAATACGAAAAGGTATTTTATCCCCACTTTTGCGAATTCAAAGATCCTTTCACTTTTAGATAATTGAAAGGGCTGCATACAGAACTCAGTCAAAATTTAAGACTTATCAGCTCTGAGATACGCATTGTGGCGCAAACGTGGCGTTAACATACGTAGGTTTGTCAAGTGTACAAACGCTTTGGGACGGAGAATTCCTTTTGACCTTTGACCTCTGAGGGTGGCGCCACATGACCTACTTATCCAAGCTCCGTGTTCTGTCTGACATCATTACCTTAAGACAATTCATCCCCCGTCTACAGCGCTTACGGACTGCTTCATATGATCCTAAGGGACGCTCCTGTCTAGTTTGCTCCAGATCCCAGATGCTTACAAAACTGCCTAAAAGTACATACTTTAGATATTTCAAAGCAATTTTGGGAATTGAATCATTTACTTAACTCGGTTTCATGAAAGGACTTTCCACTACCTGTGGCACGGGACTCGAGAACTTGTTTTGCCAGAGTATTCTACAGTTCACAAAAGATGTAGACTCAAGGGGAACGCACTGAAAAATCATGTCCGTTCACTCAAAGTGACGCTGACGCTTCGAGTGAAATAAAATAATGTAAAATAATGTACTATTAATTAATTCGTAAGGATTCTGTTCTGTCCAATTCCAGAGGAGTTGGTGGGAAAGTGGGATAACTGCGGGGTAAGTTCGTGGAAGGGTATCGAAAAAACAACAGAATTGTGTGTTGTCTTGTGTTTACGGATCTGCTGCTAAAAGCAGAGAGATCTCAACAAACAATACAGCTCGAATGAATATTTAACTTTCGTAGAGTATGGTTTTAAAGATAACCATGACTATACTACAATATAACTTTCTGCGTGGTTACTGGCAGTGGCAACCTCCAACAATGTCATGATTTCTTTCCAAAATGTCGCCCGAGTTTTCTGGAGAGACCATTCCCATCACGGCTTGATGGTAGGCTCGAAGTTATTCATTTATTTCATATTTTAAGCCCAATATTTAAGCTTGAATTCAACAAATCACTAGGACTTGACTTGAAAATAAATCCGGAAGTTCAGGATTCAGAGTCCTTAATTAGTGCCCGCTGTTGACCTAAGGATGGATGGAGAATCCGTTCAACCAATGATCAGAATCTCAATAACTCTATTGATAAAGCATTATGGAGTTGATGGTGTTGCATGTTATACTTAAAGTTAAGTTTGGGAGGGGCCCCCGAGAGCTCCTTCCATCCATCCTAATAATCAAAAGTCAGAATAAGGAGTTAAATTGATTGAGTTAATAATTAAGAGAGCGGAGACATGAGATGAATACGATACGACGCACCCACACAGGCAGAAGGCTAATGGAGTTGAACTGCCACCAGGAGGATAAGTGATGGCGGTGGTATCGGGACTTAGGATCTCCACATCATCTCTGGGCTTCATCGGTCGGATTCAGATGGTCATGATAGCCGATGTCGATGATGGGAGGGTTGGCTGTGGACCTTTCAGTCGACCACAACGATTATTCTCAACATTCGAACCAACCATCCACACTCATCAAAAATCAAGAGCACACAAGGACTTGGAGGTCATAAATCAAATCATTCCATTTTAATTTATTTGCTTTCCTAGTCCTTATCAATTCCTACATCTCCCCCCAGTCCCAAGAGCACAATTCACATTCAGAATTGGATGGGAACCGGTCCAAATTCTGAAAATGTTTTGATCCCATCCTTGCGTAAATTCTTTTTTTTTTTAACAAAGGCCCAACACCTCCGCAATTAATGGGCAAAAGGACTCAAAAATGTGAAAACTTGAGATGAATTCTAAAAAGTTTAATAGAATTGGCAATTTTTGCGACCGCCAGAGAGAAGGACGAAGTCGCCATTTGGAAAATAATTCAATTGAATGGGCTAACGGCGAAAACCGCTTCATAACAATAGAAATTCTCGCGACGCGAGCTTCATTTGAATATCCTGACACTTCGTCCACCTTTAAGAAGAGAAAGACGCTTTCTTTTGCCAGGTTCCGCGGCTGTCCCTACTCCTCATTACACTTGATTCTAATTAACTTGGGAAAACAATGGGAGGGTTTCTGTTTAGTAATTGACGACAAGTGCCTGAGTTATGTCATTGATGGGCGAGCGAGGAAAGGGAAGACACGGAAGAAGTCTCCACTGATTCTTGTCTTTCTGGATGGGCGGGGGAGTGAACATTGAACAAGGCAATATTTTAGACTTCCCTTGTCCTTTTCCTGACTTTACATCTAATCCCAACATCACATTACATGCCATTTAGGCTAAGGTGGACCAATCAAATTGTCAAGCTTTCTCTATGGTCGACCAACACCTCAACAATCACCAACTGTCAACTGTATCAGTCGTGTGTCCACAGATTCATAAATTCGTCACTTGGTCCCAGGCTCGCGTCCTTTCCAAGGGTGGGTGGAGATACGCTGGTGGTCAATTTCTTGGTCCGTAACTTAGTCCCTGCAGAGCCACTCAGCAGCCTCCTTGACACTTGACATGACGAAGCACCTCATCTCCATGCCTCAAATTGCATAATTCGAGTCAGGGAAGTGGAGATGCCCATTTAAATCCAAATATGGGACACTGGAAACAAGAAGTGTCTAATTATTCATATGCAAAAAAGCTAATTGCGCGCGATGAGAAATAAACGAAATAACCTGGGCTGCTCCGTCCATTAATTAAGCCCCGTGTCTTACACCCTCCAAGTACGCCTCACGCAGATCCCAATTTCCGCGTCTGCCCAGAATACTTAAATCTCCTTGCCTTAACTGGGGAGTTTTTGGGGATTTTTCTAATTGCAAGGCTCCCTATGAAAGGGATTGATTTCCCAAAGAATCGTAAAATAGTTCTCATTATTTCAGACAAAGGGTAGGGAACAAGGGTTAACTTTTTAGAACTGTAGCCTGAAAACCCGAGACGCATCGAATGGAGAACCGAGAACTTGGTGGAACCTGAAGCTCGGGTAGTTTTGTTTTGTAATGATCTTCCTGAGTCATTTGCTTATCTAATGAGAATGGGTCTTTTGTTTTAGGCTCATAAAGATAAGGTTAAGGACTGGGATTTGTGTCCTTTGAAGGTAAGTTATGCACACTTCTTGAAAAGACGTTTAGTTTTGTGTTGGTGGATTTGACTGACTCCACCCTTGGGAATGGGTGAAACCCAAAACCGGCCGTCGAAAAGAAAAGACACAAAAGAAAATTGGAATTTGAACTCCACCTCTGACAGATTTCTCAATATTCTGCCATAAATAGGCATCCTCATCATCATGCCAAAAACAATCCATTGAATCCAGAGGAAACGCCAAGAAATACTTCAGCCCAGGGACACCTCCCACTTTCTTCAAAATAACATTCGATTTATCCAAGTACTATTTCCAGAATCATTGTTCACTTACAACTTTGGCATTTTCATCTTCCATCATCAGAGCCATTATTCATGCAACTAGGTTACACCTTTCAGGAATCCTGATTCTGGAATCGAGGTTCTCTTTTAGTAGTACTGGACACCCGCCTCTCCAGAACCCAATTAATCTTTTTGATGCTTAAGGGATCATCAAAGATCTTCCTCCCTCCTAAAGGACGCCATGGGAATTCGTAATCGGCACGAGTCCTCTGATGACTCAGATTCATGTTCTATGAATTTATGGAATGGCCTTTGGCTGGAAGTGTGTAAATACTATTGTAACATTGGCTGTTTTATTGCGCAAATAATTTTTATCTCTCGTTCGAAATTTTGGTGTCACTAACTACTTAATTAATCTTGGAGGTAATTTCCGGCAAAGCAAATTTTTTGGACGAAAAGAATCTGGATTTCACGCATCCTCCTAATCACATTGTTTCAAACTGGGTTCCAGGACATTGAGTCCAGGTTATGTCACGGGATAATATGAATCTTGGATGAACTCGGCAAGAATCTTCAAACTGTTCATTTTCTCAACTCATGCTCTTCAGGAAGGCTAGAAGATGAACTGATGAACTTTTCCGTTGGGTGCTATACGAAATTGTAATTCGGTTCAGGGGACGTAGGCTTTTCCGGCAGGATTTACAGCTTCCAATTCATGGACCAACTTCTTCTTCTATTCCAACTACACTTTCATCATCTCCCTGTTGACTTGCCGCAGGGACCTCATTGAAATTAGGCCCACCACTGATCCCTTTAACATTCTCCGGGAGGTAGTCCTTCCAACTTCGGAACAAATAGCGAGTGAACTTTCTCAGCTGCCTAAACTTGCAGTAAGTGGCCCCTTCAGCAGATTCCAGCTGCTGCGTCTGGATAAGGAACCCTTTTTCTTTGAACGTTTTCTCCAATTTTTCACGCATGAGAGACTTCCGCGTTCGACGCTTCCGCTTGCTCCCAAATTCACTCGACGGGGATGAACTACCGTCGTCTGAGCTGGAGGAAGAGCCCGGAGACAACGGCTGATCCGTACCATGAATAAATTCAGGCTGAAGTGGGGGAAGGACCAGAGGGAGTGGCATCACGGGTGACCTGCTGGACAGCATTTGTGATTGACCTTTACTACCACTCGGTTGCTTATCAGAATAAAATCTAAAGTTTCCACCCGAGTCTACGCTCAGCATTTTCTTTTCCTGGAGGCTCGGTTTCGCACCTCCCGTGAACTTGAACTTGCAAATGCTTACTTCCGAGGGAGGTGGGGGTAGGGTGGGTTGTGGGATTTGAACTTTCTTTGACACTTTCTTTCGCTTCTTTCCTCGTCCTGTTTTGGTTTCAGATTGGAGGACCCACTTGTTGTTGGATGATGGGGACTTGACTAGATTTGAATCACTTGATTGGTGGTGGTGGTGGTGGTGGTGATGGTGGGTTCGGTCCCTGAGGCACAGATTCAAGGGTTCCTCACTCCCCACGTCCTCCAAAGACGGGGTCTTGCTGGAGATCATTGTGAAGGGGCTCAAGTGGGAGGATGATTGAGGTTCAGGGGTAGCAGAAGTCCTCGTGGAAGGCAGGGGTAGAGCCGAAGCGGGACCATGGATTTCCAGGGAAGAATTCGGTTGGTTGACATAGGCCAGCGGGAACGTGATCCCATAGTTTTTTGAGATGAGGTGACAAATGTCTGCTTTCTTAGGTTTCCGTCCCCTTCTGGGCCTTGAGTCAAAGGTGAGTTCCCCCATGTAAGGGAGGTTGTTCATGAGCCTTCCAGTTGCATATATTTTGGGAGCAAGACGAGGACGAGCCGACTTTCCCTCGTCCCGACCATGAACGACGCCATCGTCGTTATTGTTCTGATCACTTTCACTGGAGGTGGGTCCCAGTGTCCCCCCAGAGCCACTACCGGTGGCCATGAGGAGGATCCATGACCATGGGACACTCGAAGCGAGGGAGAGCTTTCAAGAGTAATAGCAACTGGAGGGAGCTTTGGGACTAACTGGTGCTGGAAGCGTCTTCCGCTTCTCGCAGTCTCCTGACGTCCGTCTCTTCATCTCAACTTGGATTCAGAAACAAAGACCCGCTTAGTGAAGATGTGAAGTGAAAATGGGAAAAATATCAGAAAGATCAGAAGATGTTGAGGATGAGGACCAAGACCAAGAAGAAGGGAATTTGCTCTCCTTGGTTTAATATTGAGGACTCACTTCATTTCCGCACCTCATCCCTGCTGCCATTGCCATTCTGAATTTACACACTGCGAAAAGAATTTCTAATGAACAAGAACACAAAGTCCCAAAATAGCTCCCTGGTAAAAACGCAGGAATTTTTTTCGCAGGGATACTATTGAAAGCAATGTACTACTGCGAGGGATTTTTGCCTCTATTAGAAAATGATTTTGCAGTTTTTTTTTTTGCAAAAGGAGTGTGGGCTGGAGCGCGTCTTTCGTTGCTATTTGGAGCATTTACAACCACTACTCCTGCCACTGCAGATCCTCATGCACTTCTCTGTAAGAAAATCTTCTTACTTCCAAGTGCCAAATATGGAGTAGATACCCGCCATCATGTCGGGGAAAGAACCGAGTTCGGATCTATTTTCAGTTGAATCTCTCCACAATCTGATTTTGCAGAAAAAGAACTCTTGTTTAGCTCATGGTCACAAATAAGGGCAGGAAAAGTTGTAGTGGCAGGGGAAATTCATATTACCCGAATAGGAAAATAACCCCACAGAACGTGACGCTTTGACCATTTACATTTGTATACTTTTTGCTTTATTTATGAGATTTCAGCCATTTTAATTTTCATCGGAATATTGAAATGTTTTAAACCGAGAAGGATATTACAGGCGATTGAAGAAGAAATGGAAATCACTCCTTCTTCTCATCCTCACATTAACCACTCGTCAATGAGTTTGGATTGGCTTAAAGTTAAAGAATTTAAAGGGCAGTTTTACTGAGTTGTCTCCTTTCCGCTCCTAATTCAAACTCATCCCTTTTTGTCCATTAATTTGAAAAGGGAATCCACGCACAGAAGGAAAAAGGAAGACTATGGAAAAACATAAATAGAGAAATCTGACTCTCGAAATAAATAAAAATAAAAGCAGCCAAATAGAATGTTGATGACGTGGAAGCAAACACAAGGCAGGGAGTAATAGGTTAAATGTTACAATTTGGTTTCGTATAGAGGTTGAATCTATAGTCAGTAAGTAGAAGGTAATAGGTGTAGTAATACGGAATTCTAATAAATTTTTAAACATAAACAATTAAGAACTAATTTGATTTTGACTTTGAAAAATGGAAATAATTTCCCAAGTGGCATTCCAATTTAAATCAAATTATGAAACTTGAAAAAATAAAACCAAATCAGAAGTTAGGTAGGAGTAAGAACTCGATTCGTTCCTAATCTCAAGAGCATAGAATTGAAATTGACTTGGAAAGAGAAGTAGTGGACTTGTTTCACGTTCCTTTTTCTTTGTAGTTGTCAGCGTGCATCAAATTTCTTTAAATGTTGACACCAAACGTATTGGGACTTGAGTTTTTCCCCTTATTGACGATTTGAGCCTGGTGGTGACCATCCTTGTGCAGGGTCCGATGGGGACCAGATGTTGGATCCAAAGGGATTGAATCCCAATCCCGCCTGTTTCCAACAAGAAAAAGTTAAACACTGTCCATTCCGGTTTTAATTCCAATTAGTAAATTACCTCAATTTCACGTTGGTTTTGTAGTCCAATTCCACTTGCAGTTGATTGTGCTGGGTCCGGGCGTGAAATGAGGTTGGTTGTTGTTGGGCGACTGACTGCTTCAGTGATTGTACTTGGCCAATAAGTACGTGATGGTGGGACCGTGTTTTGCCAAATATCATTCATTGCCCGCATGTCTCGTCCAGAATTATTTCCCAAAGGTTCCCATTCCGCTCGATCAAAAGGAGAGGTACGCGCAGTTGGTGGAGCGGGTGCGGCTGACCATCCAGAGCCAATCGCTGATGCCTGAAGACTCTGTTGGGCCTGTGACATGAAAGGTGAACTGCTACGAATACTTTGTTCCAGTGAACTGTTTTGGTAGAAGGATGCCGGAGTTGTCGATGGCCAGTTGTCTACATGAAAAGGTTGGAAATAAAATTAGACGACAAAAGTATATTTTAGTTTCTGGTTGAGTTGGTTTCTAAACCTACTTTCCATCTGAGTCTGTTGATATCCCGAGTGATGAGCCGAAGTGGTATCCGGGCGGGAGGTGGAAACAAATCCGCGGTGGTAGCCAGAGGAACTTGAGGTAACTGCTGTACTAGGTCCAGGGGCTTGGGCGTTCCGATAACTGGCGGTTGGAATTGGATCGAAAGCATTCATTTGCCAGAGACTTGAGAGGAGGTCCGACGGGAGAGTGGAATTGAAATTGTAAAGATCGTTGTTGGTGTTGGTAGGTGGTGGGGTCGAAGTGGGTGGTTTAGCAAACGGAATGTTCGAGGACGGATAAAGTTCACCAGACGAACGTGAAGTCCAATTGTCCATTCCAAGGGCTCTGATTTCGGAATTCCACGATGGAGTCCTTGTAGCTTGTCCATGAGCTTGACGATAGGTTGGCGTGTTCGAGTGAGTAGTAAGGGAAAGCGTCGTGAGGACTCCATTGATGAAACCAAGATTTGGCTGGGATGTCGGAGGGAGGGTTCCAGTTTGACGTGGTTGTCCGATTACTCCGGGGCGACGGGATGAGGAATTCTGAGTCCCACTTCCAGAATGGTTTCCGTTTTTGTAAGTGCTGTTTCCCTGTGATGCCGCCATTTGCTGGAGTTGATGGTGTTGAGTGTTGTATGAGACTCCACTAGAAAACTGTTGCTGGTAAAAGCCCGGTGGTTGCTGTGGCGCATGGCTTGGAATCGGGTTGTAGCCAGGGGGAACGGAGGGGAAATTCTGTGGCGTGTTCCCTTCTCCAGATCCAGATGAAGATCGTCGTTGCAATGCTGAATTCTGCCTCAATGGTACAGTTCCAAAGTCGTTCAGTCCATCCTGAGAGGAGAGCCATGGAGTCCCAGAGCGAGATGGAAAATCAACAGGCGATCCACTTTCTGAAAAAAAAAAAATTGAAATCAGCATAACTAGAACTCACTTTTCGAAAAATAAGAGTGGTAAACGAACGGTAGACTTACCATGACTTCCGGAACTTGAAGAACCGCTAAGTTGCTTCTGCTTCGATGTAATCGTCCGCTTTACCTCAGAGTGCGTTGTTCCAGTTGAGAAAACTTGTTTAGGAGCAGAATCGTTGGTTGCTTTTGAAGATGATTCGGAGGCATACTTTGAAGGTGGTTGAATAGAAGCCTTAGGCACAAATTCAGCAGCAAGCTTAAAAGGTATCTTTGGGGCCGGTTGCGCAACAACTTTGGGAGTTTGTTCAGTGACAGGAGACTGTGAGGTGTCAGCATTAACTTTTGGGCTTTTCTTGGCAAGGGACTTCTGCACTTTCTCGACTCCATCTTCCACTGCCCCATTGTAGGAGGTAGTCGGCTTGGTTGGAACCTTACGCTCAGATTTGACTGCTGTGATTACTGGAAGAGGTTCGGGAGCTGGTAAATTCTCAGCAACATCAGAAATAGTTCTTTCCGTTCCACTTCCGGGATCTTCATTTCTGGTCTGAGACGTGGTAGGTTTGTTCACCGTCTTAGGTTTCCCCACACTGACTTTCCCTTTCTTCTTTCCATTTACCTCAGCGTTCTTTTTCAACTCAAGTGCCTGGTTCACGTTGTTGTTGGAAACATCTTCCGAGAGGGAAGACTGTCGATCCCTGGAGCCTCGAGATTCCTCTTCAGCTCCTTCCGGTTTGACCCATTTTTCGGATGGGGAAGTGTTCTCAGATCCAAGTTCTGTTGCAAGGTAAGTCGCAGTTCGGGTATTTCCCTTCTTCCGATTTCGAAGTCCTGCTGGCTGCTCAGGGCGAGTTGAATTCGAGGAGGTGGTAGTTGGTGAAGTTGTGACAGGAGGAGTTGGAAGACTCTGATTACTCACGCCAGATGCACTAGCCTGCGTCGGACCTTGGGTTATTTTCGTCGAAGAGGGTTGTGGACTCATCAACTCCTGCTGGCTTCGCTTAAATCGAGAGTCCACTTTGTCATAGACCGCTTTCAAGTCCAACTTCACTTTGGTTTCCTCTTTGACCGCTTGATTGGAATCTAATTCATAAAACTCTAAATTAAATTAACCTGCTATATTATGATTTAAAAATAATTCGAGTTCAATAACGTTATGCTGACCTTGGCTAGGTAGGACTCTCACGGTGGCCACAATCGCCTGTGATACAATCGAACTGGAATCGAAGTACGAAAGGCAAGAAGCCGCCATGAATACAAAGATAACCGCGGCAAAGAGAATTAACTTCAGAGCCGGTTCCCAGGAGGGTCGTGTGATGATCGTGGAACAAATCCCTAACATTCCACTAGGTATCATTGCCACCAATGTGTAGTTGTAGTACTGAAAATCAATTAATCAGTTAATTAAACAGAATTTAGAATTGGGCACTGCCATTACATACCACTCCATTAGAATCCAAGAGGCGAAGGGACCGGACCATACGGGACATTGTAAAGTCTGGAGTGTAGGCAATGTCGATCGAGTGCGTTTCGTTAGGCTGAAGGGTAAATGGATTGCAGTTTAGAATCCGGAAACCGAATCCTTCACAGGACTCGCCTTGCTTGAGTGTCCACGATCCAGGCCAGTAGTAACCCTGGGGAGGGTAAATTTCCACCAAATCAATGTTTAAAGGAATGTCTCCGACGTTCCGGGCAACGAAAGACCTTCGTACAGTCAGCTGGGGTGGCAAGTATTTGCTGGCCGATTCTTCTGTAACAATTTAAATTTAAATAAATTACATGAACACAATTAAAACATTTAAAAAAAATAAGAACGTACTTTCACATCCTTGAAGAAGTTTCTCAGTGATTTGAAACAGGAGAGAAGAACCTGGAGTTCCACTACCGAGCGTTAGAAGCCCAGTCCCCGCGCGTCCTTTCAACCAAGTGGTCTCAACCCCAGTCAAATTGTTCCTTCATAAGCGAATTCAAAAAACCAAAATGTAGCTTGCTTCCTTATGAGTATGTTTGGTCGTGTAGTGAACTTACCTGACAATGAGTAGTGTAGAAGTCAACTGTTTTGAGATTGGCTTGAAGCGACATCTGAGGTAGAACTTAGCAGATGGTGGGATGACGAAAGAAACTCCAATCATTGGCTTTGTATCCATAAAATCTCCCACAACTGACCGTTGGACTTCCGTGAAAATGGCCGACTTCTCATTTGACTGACTAGCATCAGAAGCAAGCCCATTCAACGAGAACACTAAACATTGGACAAAAATTCAACCGTTAAGCCAAGTGAAATCAGTCATTGTTAGAAGAACCCACCTCCACAATGCATTCAGCTATTCTAACCCAGATTACCTACTTCAGTTAACGTTAACAAGAAGCAGCATTATCCTATTTATGTTGGATTCTTATGCAGTGACCTGTATTAATTTATCAGCTTTGCGTTGATTTGCAATGACTTTTAGTTATTCAAAGTAATAGTGCCATCGGATATTGCTTTCTACTAGCCGCTAATTCTGAGCGGTAGAATTGAACTGACTCGACTTAAAGTTTAGTGGGAGAAGGTAGCGCAGCGCTTATCTGATGGCGCTACAGTGGCTGGCTCACAGTCAGCTTACCTAGGTTAGTTTACCTAACTCCTAACCTAAAGTTGGAAATCAAAAAACTGTCCAAACCAGCAACGTTATTTACTCATTTACGTTATTAGGAGGACTTGGAACAAGAGTAAGTTTGCAATCGCCCTGCTTGACCGCGCTATGCGTCGAACTTTGCACTCATAGCGCTGTGCCAGTTAAGGTATACTTGCATTTGCGTCTATTCCTTTCCTACTGTCCGTTCGCTTAGTTTATCCAAAAGAAAAAAAATTCCCGCCCAACAAAACCCATAAGGTTTGCTAGGGGGCTGGACTTTAGGCTCCACCCGCTGGTTGGGTAAGCTAACCGAACGGACTATAGAAACTAGGCAGTTCGAAGTGATTGCTACTGAAAGCTGAAGCTAACACAGCTCACCAACGCCAGCTCGTCGTTCTGTCCGACTGGCCAGCAAGATTCTGTCTACAGCTACCATTCGTACACATCTAGCTGCTCATTCAAGGTCACCTTCTAAATGACATAATCCAAACATAAGTTAACTGGACTTACCTAATGCCCCTTCGGTTAGATTCCCTCCGACACCATTCCCTTGAACATGCTGAACCCAGTTAGGTCCATAATCATTGGCCATCAGAGCATGAACAAACAGTGGTGTATTCGTTGGATTATACACCGGGACGTCGACGAACGTCTCGTTTCCAATGGCAGTCAATGGAAAGACGACAACTTTTGAAGCCGTGATACGTGGCCAGGCATAGTTGACTTTAGTCGGCACCTTGAAACCATTGGCCGCACTGGTATCGACCCATAAGGTCATGTTCGTCACTAGAAATGACAAAAGAGTATTCATTCTGAGTGACAAGCTAATGATTGCTGCAAGTCTCGTAATATTGACACAATTAGTTCCTATTTGACACGGAAAAGTTTGTAATTAATTTCAGTTAAAAAATTCAGTTCAAAATCAAAGAAATAAAAATCAAATCGAAATAAAATGATACGGAAGAAAATCGACAGAACAAGATAAAACGGAGAAGAGACAGGAGGGTAAGACAGGGTGAAAAGCCCGAACAACGGATTGTCCATCTCTTCTCTCAACTTCTGAGTACCGGAGAGGAGATTTCTAAAATACATGCGCCAGCGACCATCATTTTTTTTACTCATTTCCCTTCTATCCTTCAGATGGCGCACCACTTTACTTCAAAACTCAATGACGCCAACATCAAAAGTTTTCATCAAATAGTTCTAAGAAATCAATTTAATTTTCGTTAATTAACAACTGAACTACCAATCATCAACAAATTAAATCCACAGGGAACAAGGAATTCTACTGGGAAATTATTTCTAACGTTTGAATTGCAGCTGGGAAAAGGGTTCCAAAGGACGTGTTTCTCTTGTTGTTTTTATCCTCCTCCATATTTGGACATGGTGTCCTTTGGGCGTGTTGACGCCCCCCAAGACGTCCAAATATAGACTACTTCCGCCCTCAACATGTCCAAATTTGGACTTCTTCAACGTTATTTCAAATGGTCGGAGCGAATTTTGAGTGGTCAGAGGATGTTCTTGTGGAATATCATTTTGTGATACGATGAGCAATGATTTGTAGGGAAGAAAGTGTTCCACGTGGTGGGAAACAATCTCAAAATTCAAAAAAAAACAACGTAATAACAGCTTCATTTTCAAAGAATTCAATCTGGAATGAATTTTTTTTTAATTATCGTAGTTATTATGAGTACTTTAATAAAAATGCAATGTCAGTTTTGAAGACTCCATATCAAAGTTAACACGTCCATATTTGGAAGTCTTCGTCCAAAGGACACCATGTCCTTTGGACGAAACACGGCCAAATTTGGAGCATTTCCCCCAGCTGAACTGGGAAATTAATAATTAAAAAAAAAAATAGCCACGACTTACAATTGATGTCTTTCACAAGCTCGAAACGCTTTTGCAGGATCTTGAAAATATTCCAGTCAAGTTTGGCAGTTTCCCAACTAATTTCACTCCCTCGTACCCAGTCCTGTCCCACTGAAATATGAAAAAAAAAATTAGAATTCATGTTCCTACAAATTAGCTTGTATTGGGTTCGTATAATGACACGTAACGTCATATTTTAGGAATCAAAAATCGATTGAGGATTCGGAAGAAAGTTCAAGAAAAATAGCAAGATGGTCATACTTGGTGAATTTAAGAGAAATCCAGAGAAGCATTCATCACCACAAAGTTGCTTAGGATCAAAATGAACTTTTCCGACGCAAGTCTTACGATGTGGCGGGAGGTCTAAGTTTTGCATGGATATGGGTGTAAACCATAATGGTATCCCTTCTGGCTGAGACAGGATGTTTCGAACACCCAAGGTCTGGTTGAATGTGGAACTCAAATGAAGTTTTTCCAGTGATACCTTTCCCTGAAAAGAAAACGAACGACAATGCCTGTAATTGCCACTCCTCTGTCTCAACTGGTCAAGCTAAGTACTCAAGTTTACTTACCGGAAATACTTTGTCGAACAGAATTGTCTCAGAATGAACAGTGCCTTTGGAAACAATTAAATTGAAAGGAATTCGAAGGGTTTGATTGTGGTCGGTCGTAACGAATGCCTCCCCGAAGAATACCCCATCTGCAGTAGGACGGCGAATTTCAATCGAGAAAACAGCCATGTGACCTGGCTGCAGAAACAGCTAAACATCATACAAAAAGGAGTTAACCTCATGCGAATGTCACTGACAAGGTGAGAGAATAAATGTTCGAATACAAAATACTCACCGATTTCTTGAGCCCATCAAAGTTTTGAATTTTGGCGAGATCTTCCTTGTCACCTTTCCGCATTCCGACAAGATCAACAAGAGCCCAGGATATGTTGGATCCCCATGACTTTAACCTCACTTCCACTGGATTCAGATTTCCAACTGCAAAGTACTCGACATGGCTTGAAAGAAGTTCCACCCGGCCAAACTTCATTTCATTCCCTTCCAGTGTGTGCTGCATTCGAAATTATTTGTAACCAATAAAATTACGAGTCTCAATTCCATAAGCTGAACAGTTCTTACCAGTTGTAGCTTCCCGTCGTAGCAAGTAATTGGAAGCTTCAGGTTAGTCACATTCGTCTTGAGCGTAAGGTAAATTTCGGACTTGAGATCACAAAGCTCTCCCCGTTTCTTCACTTTCATCCGAAATAGGTCAACTTGATCTCCTGAATGAATGACGTGGGAACCATTACCGTTGAAATTGGTGAGTTTAATAACGTCCGGACGACTCAACGTCACTTCATAAATGGCAACTGCAGTTGGAAATGTGTTCCGAATGCTGCAATAATCAACATAGTTGAAACGTATTATATTCTGAACACCCGCCGAATATAATTATTTAACTCTAACCTAAAATTCCGAGAAGGATAATTATCTATTTTCAAAAAGAAGCCAAGGGACGAGCTATTGAATTCAAGTTCCCCGTTCAGCACAGTTGCCCGGAAAGGAATGGTGATCGAGTCTCCAAAATCACTTTGTATTTCCAGAAACCCGTGCGAATCCTTCGGACTACTTGCTTCAGAAGCTGAAAAAATGTATAAATGACAGTTACTGACTTACCATCCGACATCAGGACGGACAGTGCGTCGCAACGAAAATGGACCGTGCTACATACATGTCAGAAGAGAAAAAGTAAGCTTGTTCTTACGATCAAATGTTACAAGAGCAACCACCGTCGAAACCGTGCTGTCTTGTTCAATGGCGATAGGACGAAACTCAATTCTCACAGCATTGTTGGGATCCCCTTTGACTGAAACCGACTGGAAAAAAAGTATATGAGGTTCATGTCCAGAAAAATAATGTGGATTTAGAAAACAAACCTGGACGTTGACAGGAAGGTGTTGGGCATTTATAAGTGAAAGTGAGAGCGTCTTTGGTTTATCCGTTCTGACGAGAAGTCCAAAGTCGAGAGACTCCTGCGGTGAGTAGATTCCAGGAGAAGAGCTCACTTGGACTTCCACAGGAACAAGTAAATACTCGGAAGCTGTGGTCGTACTATTCACTCGGATTCTGCACACAAAAAAGTAAAATAAATGGTAACGGATTTTATAGAGGGGATCAAAGGATTTTCGTGGGATATTTCTGCACTTCATGTATTTACTTAATACAGATAACCATTATACGATGGCCTTACTTGATGTAACCGGTATGGTTCCCTTCAGCCTTCCCCTGGAAGGTTCCTTTCATGACGGGCTTAGTTTGGAAAGGTTCAATGGCCCATGCCCCTTCTTCCTCTACGTCCCCTGCAATGTCCGGTAAAGACAGATGAAAGTCTGAACCACTCGAAAGGATCTCAACAACTTGGATCCGGCGACCGTGTGGATTATGCATGGTTATGAGTGGCTCATAACTTCCGTTGACAGGAATGCGAGCACCCACCAACGGTTTCAGTCTATATGGATTCGGCAGGCCTACTCCTTCCACCTGTAAGAAAATTATGAATCACAATACTCATTCTTTCCTTGTTGTTTTTAGACTAGGATAAACCGGCCAGCCAGGACGGATATTAAAACTCACATGATATTTAAAGAGTCCTTTGGACGTATGAATGTAAAGATGAGACTCTACATGGCCCTCAGCTCGGCTTAGGAACACTACTTCAAACGTTGTGTTACTTCCCGGACTAATTATCTAAAAAAAATAAAACACAAACAGTTTCATAAAACATTGCTGGGAGCGTAATCCACCGACCCCTGTTTTAAATGTAGCAACTGAGTTTCGTCAATATCTTACTTTGTCCGCAAAGAATGAAGAATGGAAGTGGACAGTGCTGCCCGAAATAGAGATCAATTTCACACTTTCGTCCGTAAGTTTGTTGTCTACTCTGACAACGCCAAGCCTCGGCATTCCCAGTGGACTATCGAAATAAATCAAATCAAACAAAATTAGAGGTGAGTAGTCTAGGAGTATTAGTTTGAAGTAGATTGAAATTGGCATAACGTGCCTTTGACAAAAGGGAAATTACCTTTCTTTGAAGTCTAAAGAGAATGGATGAAAGGAGAGTATTTCAGTTCCATGTGACACGATACTTTCACTTGCTTCACTCTCCTCTCCTACTAATCTGCAATGACAAAAACAAATAAAAGTGAAACCGGAGAACAACAAGGCTTTTGGAAATGGTGAGGAAATTCGGAGGAGCCGGAAATTAAATCCGAGGAAATTGGTCATCATGTTCTCCATCGCTCGGGTAGAAAAGCACTGGACTGGTGGCAAAGTTTCCACAAACAAACTGTTAACAACACTCACACTCTTTTACGCCGAAAGCTGAGAAAGACTGTTTTAAATGCTAAAAGCAAGAACAATCATAAATGCAGTTAAAATAATTAATTTCGCAACCTTTGTGCCCTTACACCGTTTACTTTTATTGTTCAATTATTATCACCACAGTACTAAAATATTCTTGGCAGGATCTTTTCCATTGTACACTGGAAAATGATAATACGCATTTCAATGAGGACTAACTAAAGCACTAAATAGCACTGTTACTCAATTGTTTCTTTTTGGTTGCTTACAGTGAGAAATTCTAACGAAATAATAAATAAAATACTTTCATTCAACTTTAAAAAAACAACTCAAAACACAAAGGTACTAGCTGGTGCAAGTTAAATGTTTATGTCTAAGGAAAGGCATTGATGATGCATTGAATTTTAAATGAAAATCTCATATTTAGGATTCATTTCGTATGCAAACGTTTAGCATCAGCAAAACATTCAGTCACGGCCAAGCGTCAACCTAACCTAAATTCAGAATAATTCAAGTGGCTGGATGTAATATATAGTTAGCTAATATTACTAATATTTTTAATCCATGCATTTCATACTCATCTCTTATCTCTATCTGGTCTTATTTTGCTACTTACTTGCTCGTAGGAAAGGACTGTCCAAGAATAAGCCTCAGATCATCTTTCTCATATGGCAACTCTGGAAAGGAAAGAAATAAAATTCTAATGAGTTTCTTCAAATCACATTCAGATGAAACTTCTCGAGATATGTGACCTGATGCTCTTCAGCATCATTCTTATAACCTTTGACATTATCTGAGGAAGCAGAATTTCATAACCAAAACAGGAACTGTCGAGTTCACCACAAGAAAGGAAGCTGAACCATTACATTATACCACCACCAATCCACTTCCAATTCCAATCCTTTCGTACGGAATTTTATATCTTGTCTTCAAGATTTTTAAATTTCCAGTTCCATTAAGTCATAGATTCAAAACAGCGAAAGCGAAACAAGAAACAAATCTGCAGTACATATGTGCGAGTGCCCGATGGTGGAAGCTGGAAGATGGAAAATAAATAAACAAGTTATTACACACAAATGTTAGTTAGTTAAGGTCACAATTCAAAGGACCTTGGACAATTTTTGCAATAGCTACAAATGGGAAAAACTGCAATGGCTATTAGAAAAGCAGCAGCTTAGGGGGCGAAAGTGCATAATTAGGGAATTAACGCTCGTCCTCCGTTCCATTCGGTTGGACTTTGCTGGACCAAAGACCACTCAATCAGCATTGAGCACTACTCTATTTGCTCTTCTTTTAGACAAAAATAATGAAAACGAGCTCCAATAATGGACATTGCCATACTGCCAATTGCCAGCCCACACTCACAGTGTTGTTGCAGTGCAAGCAGTTGACCTTGGCCGTAGGAGTTTCTTTTCATTTGCCATTTCCAATTCCTCGTCTCATATGTTGAGTAATTGCCGGAGTCCTCAGTCGTTCGTTACGTTAAAAATCTCATCCAATTTCGACTCGCAGCGTAACCGTTTCAAAATGTACTTTGGGGATTTCCACATAATCGACTAATTACCTATATCTTTTAATTGGAGGAAAACATCGCTGAAGAATATGAATCTGACGCTTTCTGTTAAAACTGCGCAATAAAAATCTGGATTGATAGTTCACCTTTAGCACAATAAGTTACACAGTAACCGATGATAATAAAATAGGAAGTGGCAGATAATGGGATTTACAGCCCTTGAAAAAATCCTCGAATGCAACCAATCAGTCATTCACAGTCTTAAACACGTCTGTAAAAATCTATGGGGAATGATTGAAGGAGTTCGATTTTGGAATAACATTAATCAAACGGAACCACAATTGAAAACCCATGGACCTTAAGTTTTAAAAAGTAAATAAGCAAAGCCGCGCCTCTGACCCATTTTCAGATCATCCAAATCTAAAAACTGAAAATCAACCCCCTAATTTTTAAATATATTAGTTTCAATTGCCGATTTGAAAAAAATGAGTTCCAGCTCAGCTAACGATTCCCCAATCATTTATTAGAATGCGTAGTAGCTGTAAACTGCATTCATCATTTGTATGAAGTTCAAACAAATGATTCTGCCCAATGAAACAGAACCATTTTTCATTCCCCCATCTACTAATAACAATGACGTGCCTGTTACTCTCTAACATACCTAGTAAACTGTCCACGTTTCTCATTTCCGCTAATCGCTAGTTAAATCAAATCGATAGTAGCAAAATGAATGTTGTAATGGTTATTATTGGTATAAATCAAGCTAGATTTGAATAACTGAAAAGAATAACACGCCACACCGATTTTAGAGCGAGAAGACAGAACAAGCGGGTGAACGAAAAACGTCCAAACTAACCAGCACAACTGGAATAAAATTAAACTCTTCAATATTAGCAACTACAGCAGAATTTCAACGACATAAATAGACAGACGCCAGACAAACAACACACTCGAGATGTAGCAAAAATTCGGATTCCGGAGTCCCCCTTCCCTTTTGTCAGCATTTGTAGTAATTTGATCTGTCTACACGAGGAGCCCCGTTCACTTCCAAGATCTTAAAACCCAGTGAACTTTGATTTGATGACGACCGGGTCTCGTCATCGTATCTGCTGGTTCAGCAATTGTGTAAGCATGAATTGAGGAACAAGTTCAATTATGTATTACCTAATTAATACTATCATATGACACCTCATGCCTTCACTCTTTCATTGAAGAATAAACAATTGTATTCATATTAGGAATTATGTACGTGTGATGCACTTACCCGAAGTTCGATGGCGATGATCCACAGCCAGGCATCCAATATGTAGAAAGAGGGCAATAAGACAGCGACTCCAAAAGGTCATTTTGAGCAGTGAAGGCTTCCTTGTAAATAGATTTGGCCTTCTCTCCACCTTGTCTGACCTACAGAGTTGAACCTCTGACTTGCAGTAGCAGGAACCGTTGACGTTCTTGTCACACGGAGACTTGTTCACTTGAATGTGCCAGTATGACTCTGTCATTTTAGGAAACGTAATTTCTTGACGACACGAGCTCCTCAGCCGTGTTCTAATTCGTCTTTAGGGGCAGAGGTCAAGAAGAGATGATCGATGAGGATGAGGAGGTCCAATTTTATTCTGTGCTCTCAATTCTTAGTCCAAGTGACTCTTCTTGCTTTCCTGAGTAAGTGAACAGCTGATTTGATTTGTTGTAACTGTGGTGAGCCTGAGTAAATCACGGTTTGTTAGCAGGAGGATGATGATTTTTGATATACACATACATTTGAAGGAAAACAGTAAAAGTTAACTTCCTTCCTCTCCTCCGCACACGAGACTAAGGTGAACTTCTATTATTATGGAGAGGACAGGATGAAGGTCCAATGAGAACCAGATACACAAAACAGAAGAGTGCACTCTTCTGAACTGAAAATATACCCTTGAACGAAAATATATGTGTTATATTTTATTTATTAGTATATATATATATAGGTTACAACCGTTATTTCATCGATGTCTCAAACTCCACTTATTATCTTTCAAATGTTGTTAAATTGTTGGTAAATTTTGAATTTTCGATAAATTTTGAATTTATTTTTGTTTAATTCAATTTTTATTTTTTTTATATTTTAAATGTCTATTGAATTCATTAGCACTGTAATGAATGCTTGGTAATAAAAAAATATTTCTTCAAGGCTTCGTGAAAATAGTTCATTCAGTTCGACCGTGCCTCCCAAAGACTTCCACCCCTCCACCCCTTCGCCTCCGGATAGACTGATTATTAAGACAAAATCAACAAAAAACTTTGAC
>JAQIWD010000137.1:0-32640 GCA_034694825.1 Anurida granaria
GTACTAATTGGCAGTTAACATTTTTCTCCGTAACATGACATGAGTGCACGAAGTATTGAAAATAAATCCAAACCCTGGCTCGGGCTAAAAAGCCTGCCGGAGGTCAATGAACCTTACTGTACAAAGTCTTAAAAATTACCCATCCGTGTAAACTGACTTTATACAAATTGTTTGGATTGAATTTTGTCTTTTTGAATCTGTCCTCATCTTTTTTCATTAAAAATTCACTAGCCTTTTAATTTTTTCAAACGTTTTGACGGTGAAATATTATTTCTGGATAAAATGTGAAGATTGAAGGGTTCCATATTATTTTTACTCAAACTGAATCATGACTAATGTCGAAGGTTCAAATCTTTATGAATTCTCCTTTACAGCCATCCTGTCAAGTACTCTCCAGAAACTTTGGATTTCCCTGATGCCACATGTCTCACTGGTAACTTTGTAGAAAAGTCACCTTCTCGTTCTACCTTTACTTCCACGAGAAGCGGTCCGCTGCCAGGCTTTGGAACTAGTTTCGATTCACAAAACTCTGAGTTGCCTTCAAGAGCGTCAGGTTTTCTAGTCGCTTCCATAACTGACGGAATGTCTAAATTCTGGAAAGGAAGAAACGATGCTTCCGCAGCTGCCGGAGATTCAACAATTATGGTTGACAGCGTTTCTTCTGTCTCTGCCTGGCTAACAGCAACAACTGCACTCGGTTGACAAGAACTTCCCTTTTCCAGTTCCATGTGATCCTGATGAATCCTGCGGCTAAGAAGCATTTTTGTTTTAAACTTTGCATAGGCGACACGGGCAGCTGGACTAAAAGTTTGCAGTTTTGAATTGTACTCTGCCAATCTGGAATCACCAAATTCTAACAACAATCATAATGTCGCCAAAGTTTAAGGCAGAAACCGTCACTCGCCTATCAGGATCCATTGAGAAGAGGGCGTAATTTTCCGACTCAACTTTTCTTTGACGCAGACTCCGCCTCTTAAGCGACGTTTGCTTCGAGCCAATTGGATCAGCCCGAGAAATCCTCCCTGCAGCTGCGTTCCAATCCTTGGGTTCCCTATTTTTTCTACCAATGATGCGAGCGATCCGGGCAAAAACCTGTTTAGTGGTCCCACGGTTAAACATAATCTCTTCCCTGATCGCATCTTCAATCACGCCAATCTGGAAATCTTTCATTAATCGCCGCTCAATCACTTTCCCTCTTCTTCCAGGCACAAGTTGGTCATGTGGCGGAATGGTGGGGGTACGCATCCCGTTCATTTTTAAAATATCCACCAATTGAAATCGGAAGCTTGATATGTCTTGTCGTATTTCATTGACATCGTCCTCAGACACTCCAGTCTCATCCTGTTTCCGGGTCTCCTCTGCGCTGACGTACCTTCGCACAATCAGTCGACTAACATGCACATATCGATTCATCCCATCGCTCTTCTAAGAAACACAAAGAAAATTCAGGTAAATCAAAAAATCCAATCAAAATCACCTACGCCAACTGGTATCCCGACACTGCCGTTTATTTTGCATTTGAAAATGCCGCAAATGGTTTTCATGGTGGGTAGAATATTGAATGGTGGGGGCACCGTAGCACCTTGGATCAAAAGTAACATTACGTTCAGGTAAAAAATCGGAATTATAATTTGTTAGGAGGTCCCTTACCTTCATCAAAATAACTAATCCAGAGTTTGCTCCTGGCGAACTTCCACTCGATATTCGACCCCTCATTTCGTTCCTGGTGAAAATTAGACCCATTAAGCTGAATTGCAGCTCATTAAATTTGGTTCAAATGATTATTACATACAGATATAATCTGGTAGGACGTTGACATCATGGCGATTAGCATGTTAAGTAGGACAATGATGTTAATCACAGAATAAGATCCGAACATGAGAAGGGCCCAGAATCGAGTGAAGCCCTTTATCCCTGCTAACTCAAATGTTGCCAGATCAACTAGGCCAAAACTTGCCCAGAAAAGTGACTGCGAGGTTTCAAACAAGCTGGGGAACAATCAGCGATCCAGTTAGGCCCTATTTATGGTATTTATACTTAACATTCAGATTTACTTTGCAAAACGACGCCAAATGAAGCAAGCGTCACCACTTTCATAATCCGGAAGTCCACCAGGAAGGGAGTAGCATTTGGTTCTCTCCAGGTCAGCGTAGTACCACAGCAATTGATTTAATCCTAAGCAGAATCGAAACGTTGTTAAAAAATTAAGCGTCTAAGAAGTATTTCAAAAATTCCAAAATTAGAAATTCCTAGTTAAATAATTTGTACCACATCCAAACGCAAAGAGGACGAGGGAGTAAATGAAGAAAAATTTCAGAATGTCAATGATCATGCGTCCGAGTGAGATTTGGAGCGGTCCTAAATGCGGATTCACACTGAAGACGTGCACGAGCTTAAGGAAGCTAGCAGACAGCAAACGTTATGAGAGTATGCGTCGGCCAGATAAAACTTAGAAGTGTTACCTGAATATCATACTGGCCCCAAACAATCCTTCCGAAATTAACATTGGTTCAAATATCGTCCAGTGCTCTCGGGCATAGTATGGATTCTCACCGTTCCTCAACTCTTTCTGTAAAAGTTCAAAGAATGATTTGCATCAATAAAAATTCATCCGACCTGATACATGCTGTGGTTCGTTTGGGCACTAACAGTGACGACGTAGACTGCTATCGCTCTAACAGTAAACCACGAGACGTAAAGGCAGTTGGTGATGAGGTCCACGACATTCCAGAGATCCCGGATATAATCATGGAACCCCACGGCGTAGAGTTCTTTCACTTCCGCCCAGACCCAACCTTAAATCAATTAGGACAATTAATTCCATTCAATATTTCGTTGCTTCATGGGAGAAAAGCGATTGGCGCTTACCCAAGACGTAAATGATTATGATGGACTCTACTACCCCCGGCAGAGCACCGCGCTCCTTCCTCTCCCAATCGTCAAGCAGTTGTCGGATTCGATCCGACTCCAACATATCGCCGAACCAATCCAGAAGCGCAAATTCAAATCGCTGAGAAGCAGCTGCAAGTAAACCTGGAAAGACGTGCACGGTCCAGGCAACGGTTTATTTCATTGGGTTGTGATATTCTTACCAAGGAATAGCATGTAAGAGGACGAGTGAGTGATGAATTTGACAAATGGCTTCCTCATCAATTTCCCATGTTCAGAGTTTGGGAAAACCATGTATGAGATGGAATAAAAAGGAAATCCTAATCCTAGTTTCAGAATTTGTATAAACTGCGGAAGTAATAAGGATTACCCGCTGACCGTCCTATGAAATATTAAATTGTCCATTACCTGAGACCAGAAAGACTTTCTCCTGAATCCAGGGAGACCTTCATACCACATGGAAGCCAAAAGTTGTTGGACGGAAGGGTGAGCTACAAACTAAAAAAGAAGCTTAATTTGTATTCAAGCTAAAATTTAGAAAACCACTTGAAGTAATACATGCCATAGCCTTGTTTCTAGGTTTTGGAAAAATTGAATTTCAATTAAATTGTGCAATCGAGACGTGTCCCAGTGTCTTAGTCCTAGGGCGTGCAGATGTTAAGCATGAGGAGATTTAGGAAAAGAATTTCCGAGAAAATATTGATTTCGTTTTAACAACTTAAGCCACAATTTCAGAATCGTTCTGAATCCGTAGAGGTGTGCGAATTTGTTCCTTTAGAACTATGGAAAGGTGATGCGGGGAAATACTGCAAGTTCCTGGAAAAACTCTAATTCATTGGGCCCCATTGAATTAAAGTGTTCAGGTATGAAAAAATTTACTTTCTTTTGTTTATATTTGATTGCCAGCTTCAGACGATGAAGGGATTGTTTATCCCCGGGTTCCCACTCTTCAGCTATTTCTTCCACGTTGGATAGGCGGTAGTTCAGTAAGGTCTGGAGCTCTACTGACGTCCGGGCATGTCCAAGAAGCGTCGTTGCAAAATCCTGACACTGTTTTCGAAGTTCCTGCAACGCAAATCAAGGTCTAGCCCTTACGTGTCTGTTTACATTTCCTAAAGTTGTAATTAAGTCATAATTTTAAAGATAAACAACAAAAGAGTATAAAAATTCTACGGGGATCTCAAGCTGTAGGAACCGAAGGACGGACGCCGTCGTCTTTCTAATGGAAAAGTTGAGCGGTGAAGGGATTTCTAAGGGTGACAGTGGGGAAGGATAATTCAGAATCTGGAGAATGAAAGAGGGAAGGAAACATGACGAGTTGAAATCCTTTGATTCAAGAATCAAGCACTGTCTCATAATTTCTAATGTGGACTGGTGGTGGTAAGTAGTGGTAGTGGGTAAGGAATATTTTTATTGGAGCTAATCGGATAAAGTTGTTCCTTTCTGGTCCAAGTGGGAATCAAAAGAGAAAGGAAATTCTGGACCATTCTGCTTTCTCAGCCATTTCAGCCCTCCTCCATTTCTTTTTTAATCCCATTCAATGACTTTTCACCACCAAGGATTACGCCACACTCACATTGTAATCTGCACGGAATTCGGCTTCGGCTTTCGCAAGTCGTCGCAACTCCCAAGAGAGCTCAAACGCTGTCAGAAAAGGGTCCTTGGACGAGAGGCAGATGAGAGACGGACTTGCCAAAGCCCTGTAGGCGTTGATCCGAGACCTTTCATCAAAGCAGTTCCAAATTAACAATGGACCACTTCCCTCGTCTTACTCATCCTCGGGAAGAAATTAAATCCGATCTTCTAGGCAATTCAAGAAATAAAGAAGAGGACAATGCGCCAAGAAACCAAAATGGCAGCGACAATGATCCAACTTTTTGATAGAAACTAAGAAAAAAGCGAACACTTTTTCTGAACGAAACCCAACGAAACGGGGGTTTTCTTCGACTACGGCCAAAAGATCAGGGGCATTCAGGCATACTATGAGAAAATACTTTTCGTCATTAAAACCAGCAGCATTTACGTTTTGTTTACAAGGAAAAAGTTGGTGAAAGTATACTAGTAACACTATGTTTGGGAATCAAGTTAAAGTTTCAGAATGAGGGTTAAGGTAGGAGAAAAGGCACTTCTGACTTTTTAAAAGGAAAGAAGCAATAGGGACATGCTGGTAGCTAGAGAAACCGAGAATGGCGAAGGGAGTCTTCCTGTGCTGATGTAAGACAGAGGTCACATCCACACTTGACGTGATGGGGATTTGGAAGCGTAGCCCCACGGTCCAGCAGTATTTTGATGATCTCGTAATTGTTCTTGTGAGCAGCCAAAATTAGGGGCGTAATGTCAGGGGTGAAAGTGGCCATGTCCCGATCCGCAGCTTCCCAACTCTTAAGAACAACGGAGGTGATTACATGGTTACATGACTTAAAACTCTGACCAATGGTTCGGAAATGCATGTGACGGAAGATCAAAGGTGGACGCACGTATGGAGTCCCAAGGATATGATGTTGCTCCTCCCACTCCAGCAACAACTCCACTGCCTCCACGTATTCTTCCTTAATTGCATGGAGAAGTGCATCCTATCCCAACATCCCCCAGATGAAGCCATATCAGATGACCGACTTCCAAACCTAAATTCCGAATTTCATCTTAACATTTACCTTCACTTTGACGTTGTAGTGGAGAAGGAGTTGAATGAGCTCATAATTCTCGTTCTCAATGGCCATAACAATGGCGGACCGTCGAAGCGGATCCACGCAGTCAATTGAAAGCATTTCCGGCTCATTTTTATGAAGCTCCAGTAATCTAAGGAAAAAAGTTGATGTGAAGGGTTGCTTTTCTTCATCCGTCCACCCTCGCATTAAAAACATTATAAGCAATGCTGGAATGATACAGCAAACAGGCGGAAACATCTTACCAGGCAAAGTTATACGTGATCGCAAACTGGAAATAATCGGTCAACAAAGGAAGCCTCCATGAGTAAGAAGGAAGCTGTCAAAGAGCAAATACTGGAAACTACCCTCGACTTGCTCTTGCAGTCTGTTTCCCATTTTTGAACTTCAACTTCTTTAATGCGCATTATGTTTACGTATCTAATTTTTCCAGCATTTGGAAAAATGTGGCGGACTACTTGCCAAATAGTGGTTTGCAAAACTGACTACCCTGATTAATTGGAAAGAAAAGCTGACCGTTTGATTGAAGCGAGGTCACCGCGCTCCACGAGGAGAAGAAACCGCTTCTCGATTGACGTTAGTGAGTCTGGGACAAACGAATAAGACTCTTCCGGAGGTTCCATTGTTAGTCTCCAAGGTTGGTGGTCATGAGTGACCACCAGCTCCACTTCCTCCCGTCTCCGGATGACCTGACGAATCCTGGTGGTTGAATTGAGTGAAGAAGCCAGGCAAAAAGAAGGGCTGAATCCGGACAAGGGTTGGAGCTGGATAATGGGATTCATTGTATCCTTGACGTAAAACTGACGGACAAGCGGAAGGAGTGGGCGCAGGGGGATATAAAGCCCCGCTTTCTCCAACCTCCGCTTCAGAAGAGCTGAAGCCCCACAAACCTCACCTGTTGCTCACCCTTGCCACACTACTCGGCCCAAGCGAGAATTGGAAGACAACAGGACAAGGACTACACAAATTGGATTCACTTCAAACGGACAGAGGTAAGGGAGGGACCCTAGGGTTCATGTCATAATTCTTTTTGGTCATGTCCCGTAACTGGGTCATCCCGACACTAGCCGGTGAATTCTCCTCTCGTAAATACGAAACTGGGGGAGAAAAGAGAAAGGGGTGAAAGTGGATTTCTCTCCCTTCCTTCTCTCCATTCAATTTCAACTTTTTTATTTCGTTGGCAAAGGCAGGTGAGCCAAGGAGTTTGCAAGGATTAAATTTCAATTCATTACTCATTAGGCAGCACGTACTCACAAGCAGTTCTTGACGAAATGACTAATTTAGAAAAAGGTGGGGAAAGTTAACCTCCAAAGTCCAAACCCGCCATTGGAGAAAGCTCCATGGATTAAACTTTTAGTGAAACTTTTCCTTGAAAGTTTCCCAATTCGACACCTTCTTTCAAATTCAAGTTTTTTTCCCATCGAAAATGAGATTTATGGACCATTTTGTCCAAGACAGCCTGTGAGCTTCCTCCGTTCTGGGTTCATGCGGAACACCGATTTCGTTGAAATTTCCATTTACTTAGACTTACCTACAGTGTTTATTTCAATACGATTTATGCTCGATGGAGCTTTGGACTTAATTCACCTGGGCAGAAGTTTTGTTTTGTTTGTGTTAATGAATTATTCTCCATTTGCATATAATTGCCTGCTGGGGGTTCTCCAGGCCCTTTCCAATGACTACTTGCTTATATTATTATTGGTATCTGTTGCTCTCTTTTTGCCTTTGGAGATCAGATAGCTAGTAATTCCGTCTATTCCATCTCCCGGGCTTTGAGTCCTAGTTATTTTAGAATCTGAATTGGAGAAGCTTGTTGTTCCTACTCTCCCGTTTTGTAATGACGTGAGCGGAAATCCCATTAAAATTAGCATACGAGTCACTATACGTTTGTGGTGTTGGTGTTGGTGGGGCTCTTGTTGGAGGTGTCAGGTAGCCAAACCAAGTATCCAGAACCCCAAGAGATCCCATCTTCGTTCCAGGCGTTCACCCTTTATCATCAACAGAATCAATGGAATCAAGACTGAGATCAATAAGAGCTAAGGACGGGATTCAAAGATGGGGGTGGAAAAGGGAATTCGCAAGGTGGGGCTGCTGAGGGTTGACCTTAAGAAAGGCGTCGAATGTCAGGGTTTGTCCAGACACATTGTGCAACACGCCGCAATTGGTGCGGAGGCGGATTATTTAATGAACCCAAGATGGGGAAGGAGACATTTGTGTCGGATGTGGACAGTGGGACACAATCCACAACATGATGACCACACTCCTGACGTTTTTATTCCCATGGGCCCACTCTCCCGGAAGTTCCAGGACCCATGAAATGGAGTCGAGGACAAGATGGGGCAATTTAGTTTAACTACGCAAACCAACCAGACGCTGGACAGGGAACGTGGACGGATTTTCCAATGATAAGATCCCAATCTCTCACGGAATCCGTTTTTGGCAAAAGTGAAAGCGCAGAAAGCGTATCCGGGGGAAAGAAAGAAGGGAATGGGAACTGAACCGTTTCCAGTTGTCCTGTAGCAAGAATAATTTACTTTCTCCCTTTCCTTCATTTTAAGAAAACAATAAGAGGGTTAAAAGAGAGGGAAGAAATTTGTCATCCCCTTTCCAACTCCGTTCATAAGAAAACAGTAGAATAAACCGTGAATTTGAATCACTTTCTTCTGTAACAATATTCAGTGCAGTTAATTCTAGCGTAATTTGCAACTGGGGGCAATCCAAACTTAATTCTCCTTCAGTAGCTATAAATTATAGGCAAACGAAGATTCGAAAACCGGGGAAATTCCAAGTGGGATGCTTCGTTAAGGAAGGCTTCCACTGTTTTTGTCGGCTAATCATATATTTCACGCTTTCATTAATTAACTATCGATTCTCCAAACGCATGATTACATCCCCAATTCAATAATAATTTGCTAACATCTTTGGTACTGCCAATTGGATTTAACGAAGATGGATATTTTACTGGTACATTTGCATATTCATGACTGCTTCCTCCCCTGAATCCTTCCCATGCAGTCAGTTGAAGCGTTAATTCAAGAACTACGGCTGGATGATTGTTTTGGAAAGCCGAGTCAGAGAGAAAGTGAAGCATGTTGCCCACTGGGGAATTCTCGTAAAAAGAAAATAAAAACAAGTTTCCCCATCCCTACCGCACACCTTTCCCTCATCTTCTTTCAATTCAATCAAAATCTCCACCATCCTCTTTGATCTCATTCTCATGAATTTAAATGGCAGACCAGGACGGATTTCCGAGTACTAAAACGAAACAAACTTTTATGAACCACCAAGGAAGTAATCCGGATTTTTTTTTCAGAATGAAGAGTTGTGAGGGTTTGTTTGTGATGACGATGGCCGTGCTGAGTCTCAGTTCCTCTACAACCTCGCGCTCTCTCCCCCAATGGTCAGGTGGGACTGATGGGGTGGGCGCCCAAGAAGCTGCTGGTGACACGGACTTGTCTCCAAAGGACGCACCATACTGGCCAAGTATCTCCGGCCAAGTCCCACCACCATCCTGGCTTTCTCTTCCCAGAGAAGGTCGAGCTGAGAACTTCATCCGATTCGGTCGAGCCCATTCCGAGAAGAACTTAGCCAATAAGAAGAATAATTTTATTCGACTCGGGCGTGAGAACCCACGGCAGAACAATTTCATTCGACTGGGACGCGGTGGGCAGGATGAACCGTTTTTTGGAACTGGATGGAAGTGGACTGGAGCGGACGGAAGTGGGTTCTTAAGGGAAGGACCAAGTGACTATGGAACTAATGTCAACTAATACCTTGACGCACATTCCACACACTTCTACTAGCTACTTGTCAAATGTAATTTCCTTTTGTAAAAAGATTATTTACTCTAATTGACATTGAACTTTTAGGAAGACTTGGTCCCCACAGTGTTGGACCGAACTCATTCAGTCTCTATAGATGATGCTTTCTTTTAGTAAAGTCCGCCGCAGTCCCAGACCAGGAGCCACCACAAGTTTCAACTTCCTTAGAATAGTAGAAATAATCCTCAACTTTTAATTACTAATACGTAACTTCATTGTAATTTTTCTCCCTTTAAGTTCCTGAAGTCGTCAAATAGAAATCTGATGAGATGAGTTTATTTCAGAGTTGATGGAAGTTTTAAATCATTAGAAAGGCTCAGGGGGATTTCCTGGGCAAATGTGGTAACCATTGGATCATCAGACTGCTTACAGCTTACATTGGGTCAATCCAGGAGCTTTCTAATATAATTCCCTTTGATCTGACGCCCATCGACCATGAAGACTCCAACTTCAAAAGTGTGTCTTTCTGACGCTGTCCCGTATTTCCACGGCCTCGTTTTCTGACACAGGACGCGGTTGATTTACAATGGATATCCCCATGTCAGGTCCGCCAGTCCGAATCATTCATCCAAAAAGAAAAATTAGACCAAATCACACCAGCAGTGCATTTCCCGTATCCAATTATCCCGGAGCTAGAGCAAGCAACTGTCTTTTAATTTCTCACTAATCAAACAGAAAACTATGGCGTATTTAATGGAATGGGGGCGTGGCAGAGGCTCTCACAGTCCATACCCAAACCATCTTGCACCAGCGCAGCCTAAGCTACACCATTGTAATCCGGTCAATCATCGGTGGGGAGACTCCTAAATTCCGCAAAACCAGTCTGATGAACCGATATGAAATTGTGTAAATCGTTAATTTTACCAATTACCAATCTCGTTAAAATTAAAAAGCATGCAGTTACTTCTTCACGTCATCTTCACGCCTAGTTACATGTTTCCAATTTCATGCAATTCCGTGCAATTTTTTATCAATTAATGCGCGGTTACTGAGTGATGAATCATGGTGGCAATGAACATTTTGTATCCGTTTTTCATTTCGAACCAGAAATTGAATAGATTTGAAAATTGATCGTCTGAATGACACTTAAGCGACGAGATTTAATTTTTTTAACACGGCAAAAACGAAACGGATAGACGGCAATTGTTTAAAAATTTTAAATGCGATTCGGGCATGATGAGACACATTAAGATTTGTATGATATTTTGCATTAAATTGTAACCTGGGAATGTCATTGCATTGGCGTGATGGATGACTAAATTTAGAACGTTGAATTTTACATGGAGTAAATAACTTGAATTGGAATCAATCTTCTGTTTCTGCAGTGAAAACTAGCGGGGGTGAGTAGAGCTAATCTAGGAATCTTCTAAGGTACTTTTTGGTGAGATTTTCTTATTTCCAGACAGGGGACGAACAATACTTGATTTGCATTGTTCTTATGACGCAATTTCCAAGTGCAAGGGAGGTTTTCTCTTCGCAACATGCATGGAAGGAAAGGTACACGCAAAAAAAATTTGCTAACGGAGAAGGGGAAGGAAGGAAGCGTCGTGGTCATTGACTTTTCACCTTGAAGTGTCCAAGGGAGTGTCCTCCTTCCAGCGTCCTACTGCGCCATAGTCTCTCCCCCGATCAACAGCGACGTAGGAACAGGACCGTAACGGACATCTCATTCATTGCAATTACAATTACAAATAGTTTGGCAGGACTCCAAAGAAATCACAAACAGATTACTGCCCATGATGGATTAGTATAATAATACAAGAGGTTTGAAAATATAAGGATATCATTTATTAGTTGCTGAGTGCTGCCAAAATGTCCTTGAGTTCTGACATTAAATATGTTTAAAATAAAGTCAAATGGGATTCGATCTTTCATTAAATATTAATAGTGAAATAAGGATAATGAGACGCTAAATTTAGCATAGTTCAACTTTGCGACGTTTTTGAAATTCCAAAATGTTGAATGGGTCGCACTTTGTTTTTGTATTTTATTTCATATACTTATTTTTGATAAATTTGATTTATTTGAGTTTTAATTGAACAATTTAAATCCAAATTGTGAAGCATTACCCTTGCAATTTGGTTTTTCTGCCTTTACAACGTTTATTAGTGTTGCAGTGCAGGAATTTGGCTATTTTAGAAATCAAATTCCAGAAATTAAAGCGTTTAATTCGGATTGTATTTTGACATCCGCCATTGGAAATCTGGAATAAGGAAGGATTTAAATTTTCGAGTGCATTTTAATTTGGAGGAAGCGACGAATAATCGGGAATCTCCCGTGATACGGGCCTGAAGATGGGATGGACTCTTTGGTAAAGTTTCACCCCATGTCAATGACCGGAGGTGGACCGTTCTTGTTTCTTAGACTGTCTGTCTCATTTTTTCATCTAGTTCAGTCGGTGTGAACCTTCCGGAGTTTGAAATTCTCACAACATTTTGTGAGATTTGAAATTCTCACAACATTCTCACAACAGACGTTTGTCTTCAATCGTCATATCTACACTTCATTTCGTTCTTCAATCGTCGCCTAAACTGAATTTCAGGTAAGACTGACTGTGCTACGAATGTATATTTAGAATCCCAGATTTGAAATTTTCTTATTTTTCAGTTGTCATGTCTCCAACTCCATCTTCGTCTCCATACTGTATCCCAATCCAGCGACCAACGCCGAAAATCGAAGAATCCGACGATCCGTCTCCATTCGTCGACGACTTTTCGGTCTCATCCTCCACGCTCCCGGAAGTCCCATTCTACCCGGAAATGGCGAGACGTTCTTCCAAACGGGACAAGGAGCTGGAATACTTGTTTGCTGAGCACTTAGCCCAAATCTTAAGATTCTTGGATGAAGTCGAAGGAAAGATGGAAGCAGAAGTGGAAGCAGAGTTGGGGGAATTGGTCCAGGTCCAGGTCGGAAGCTGTCCTTATGCTCCACCACCATCACGAGTTGTTCCTATGGAGCAATCGTTCCAGGTCGGAAGCATTCCTTATTCGCCAGCAGCATCGCCATTTGTTCCTATGGAGGAATCGTTCCAGGTCGGAAGCTCTCGTTATCCGCCACCACCATCACGAGTTGTTCCTATTGAGCAATCGTCCCAGGTCGAAAGCTTTCCTTATTCGCCAGCAGCATCGCCATTTGTTCCTATGGAGCAATCCTTCCAGGTCGGAAGCTCTCGTTATCCGCCACCACCATCACGAGTTGTTCCTATGGAGCAATCGTTCCAGGTCGAAAGCTTTCCTTATTCGCCAGCAGCATCGCCATTTGTTCCTATGGAGGAATCGTTCCAGGTCGGCAGCTTTCCTTATTCGCCAGCGCCAGCACCATCGCCAGTTGTTCATATGGAGCAATCGTTCCAGGTCGGAAGCTTTCCTTATTCGTCAGCACCATTGCCATTTGTTCCTATGGGGGAATTGTTCCAGGTCGGAAGCTTTCCTTATTCACCAGAACCATCGCGAGTTGTTCCTATGGAGCAATCGTTCCAGGTCGGAAGCTCTCTTTCTCCGCCACCACCAGAGGTTCCCAGTGTTCCATTTCGGTATAAGCGAAGGCCTCCCTCACTTCACGTTCAAGTGTTGCTGAATCAGCTCTATCCACCACAAAAGTATGGCACACCACTCACCACTGACTTGGACACGCAGCAACCACCCATAATCGTTACTGGTTCCATGATCTCGAATCCCCAAGTATAGATTGCCATAAGCTCACTTATATTCCAACAAGTTATAAATTACCTAATTTAGTAGGATTTTCTCAAACAAAGTTTTCCAAATTGTTATTGTGTAAGCACAAATTCTTGTTATGTAATGCTCATGTATTCAAGCGATAAAATACTACAAAAACAATTGGTGTTTGCAGTTGGAGTGGGTGAGTATGAATAATTTATTCAATGAACGGAAAGTGAGTAAACGGAATCAGAATTCAACGTTCATTATTTTCACAAATTAACAGTTTGCTTATTAAATTGCTAAATTAACAATTACCTTTTATCTTCACCCTAAAAATGGAACTTCTTGTACTGGCTTTTAGTTAATTGACCTCTTCTGTTAATTATGTAGTTGTAACAATATGATTGTTGCATACTCCATTGTTGTTGTCTATGCACATGCCCAGACATGCTCAAGGTCTCAAGTGCTCAGCTGACTCTTCTGGCCGGAATATCTCGTCATTTCACATCCTCATATCCGCACGCATTTCTGTCAGTCAGTTCAGTTTCAGTATCACTGTATCCATCTCTATGATCACTGTCAAGTGGAGAGGTCATCATTCCCCATCAAATTCCGATTTATTGAGTGTCAATTATGGTTGCGGTAATGCAATTAATTCGTAACACCAGGGAGCTGGTCAAAGTGGAGGTGATTCTGGTCCACTAGTATTTTCTTCAGTACTTCAGTGTATTCCCCCAAAGTTAGTACTAACTCAACATAAAATGACACTGTCGGCACATCGTCTCCTCTACCGGGATATTAAGAGGTAATTGAATCACACCAATTAAATCTAACACGAATGTGACATGAGTAACCATTGTTCCAATCATACTAATTTCCGCTTCTACTTACCGTCTAGGCTCACCTGTAAATGCTTCAGACCCCATGGATTCCTTGTGGTAACACAACAACAGCACATACAAGTATCAACAACGTGTGTAAGTAGTTCATATTCTTTCTTTAAATAAAATGTAATGACGCAGAGTATCCGAGTAGTCAAGGTGGATTCATTTAATTATTTTCTTTCCAATTCCAGAGTAATGGCCAGGAGAGGCTCAGCTTTGCCAATAGATTTGTCCTTGCCGCACCGACAAAACTACAGCCATACTTACGCTTATCCAGGATAGACGCTCCTATTGGTAGGTCAGAATTTATACTCTACCATCTCCTCGTTTTGACAAATGACTGGTGGTGAATTTTATGAAATTATTTATCATTATAGGGACTTGGTTATTATTTTGGCCTTGTACTTGGGGCCTAAGTCTAGGATTCATGGGCCCTCCTTCCCTTGAATTCCTTAGTCTATTTGGTCTTGGTGCTTTTCTTATGCGAGGTGCTGGATGTACCATAAACGATATGTGGGACCGACGGATTGATGCCAAAGTCTCTCGGACCAAAGGTCGTCCACTTGCGTCTAATCAACTCCGGTTGCGTGAAGCTGTTGGCTGGATGGGGTTTCAGCTCTCGATTTCCTTTCTTATTCTTATCCATCTACCCGCCCCTTGTTTCTCTCTCGGACTTGCATCTCTTGGTCTCGTTGTTGTTTACCCTTTGGCGAAGCGATTTACAAACTGGCCACAAGGGATACTTGGGCTTACCTTCAACACTGGAATCCTGCTTGGGTATACAGCTGCAGTGGGAGCAGAGATGGGCTATGCCGCTCTCCCTTGGCTAACGCCTGCTATTCTATCCATGTACGGTGGAGCACTGGCTTGGACTCTCCTGTATGATACCATCTATGCCCATCAGGTATGTCAGTCTCATTGGTCACCCTATTGTTAATTGCTTAACCTCCAGTTCGTTAATTTGTGCTTCTCAATTTTATTTGATAGGATCGAGAAGAGGATTCCTATTTGGGACTTGGGTCAACAGCCCGAAAATTCGGTGACAAGACAAAGTTATGGTTAGGAGGATTTGGGTCAACGATGGTATCTGCCTTTGCCTTGACTGGGGTTCTAAGTGACCTTTCATGGCCATACTACTTTTCCCTCTCAATCGTTGCTTCCCATCTCATCTGGCAGGTACGTCTCTCGTCTCTACCCAATTCTTATCAATTACCAATTCCTTCATCTGGGCATATCCTTGCTACGCAAAATGTTTGTGTAACAGATATCCACTTTGGACATTAATAATCGCGAGAACTGTGCCACTCGGTTTCGATCGAATCGTCACATTGGTTGGATAATTTGTGGAGGAATAATTGGATCTCATCTCCTCGGTTCCTGACTCCTGCCAAATTAGTTTAAAATTATGAAAGAGAAATATAAAAATAAAAAAAAATAGTCAATGAAAATACCTGCGATATACGTTAATGTTTAAATAATTATACCGTTATAAAGTTTTTCTATAAATGTCCAGAAGTTAAATAAAAGATTTCACTCTGAGCTGAGCTTTAGTAGATGAAATCGACAGATGACGGTTATTGATAACCTTGTTACTAGAAGGGATTTTTATTAATGATTCAACAACTAATAATGGTTCTAAAAGTAACTAAAAGTAAAAGATCTACGTCGTCAACGGTTGTTCATCTCATAGTTAGAGAGGGTCAATTAATCCTAGTAATTAAATTAGTCACAGTTAGATCTAAATCCATCCAGGGCGGTTAGGGAAGGGGAGAGAGTGAGGATGTGGGTATGGTGGGGGATATCCCGTCGGTGGAAGGAGACCCATGACGTGCGGGGAGCCTTGAAAAAGTGGAGACGTAGAGTAATTTTGTGAATAGTTTTGGGGATTTGTTCCTTGGTAGGCTGAGGGATGGAAGGCTCCTAGTTGGTAGGAGTAAGTCCCTCGGACGGCAGCAGAGGGTGAGGAGTAAAGGTCACTCCGATGATGGTGGGCATGGGCGATGGTGGGTTGATTACTATTGTACTCGCTCATTTCCTTGGAGTAAAGTGCCAATTCGGGAGAGCCGAGGGATGAGAAGTTGAAGGCGCTACCCGGCACCATCCCACTGGTCGACGAAGGAGGCTCAGCCCCACGACCACTCTTGGATCCACAACTGAAACCACACGCAAAAAACCGTGTCAAGTAAAAGTTCATTAAAAAAGGACTAGAATGACTCACCGTGCGTTTGATTTAGATTCTGTATTGCTTTTGGAGCCCGTTGACCTACGTCCGGATGGTGCTGGACTCGGTGAGGAGTTTAGATTCGATTCACTCTTTGGTGGATCCGGCCGTGTATTGTTCCCAAGACTCGTGTAACCATGTGCCTCATGAGGATAGTGAGCATGGGCATGTGGTGGGGCATTCATGTAACTCGTCATCGCATTTGGAATGGAGTTGACGATTTGGGTGAGACTGGCGAGATTATGGGGCCATTGGAATCCGTTCACCAACTGTTCTACTTGCTGCTGTTGTTGCTTTGGTTCTTTTTCCTTTCGGTTCTTTCCTCCAGGCCCGCCTTGATTACTACTGGTGACGGTGGAAGTCGAGGTAGAGACGGCCGTGGAGAGGATGGAGAGTCCTAAACTCTCAGACTTGTAGAAGCGCTCATTGGCGGGATTGTAAAGGTTCATAGCTCGTGGCGGTGGCGTATGGGCATACGCCGGATTTCCATAATGCTGCTGTCCGTTTACCCCTACTCGGGTGTGACTATATACTGGAGATTCCCTGGAGTACTGATGGGCGGCTTGGGGCTCAGCATTGACGTGTGCTGGGGCCGGAGTTGTTAGCGAGTACCGAGCGGATGCTGAATGTGCTGCTTCAGGGAAGAGACCATAGTTGGGCGGTGGCTGAGCCTGGGGCTGAGGTGGTGGAGGCTCCTTGCTAACACGGCCAGAATCATAATTTGGGGTTCGAAGGGGTGCATACTGAGGTGATTGTACTGGAGACTCGTCCTGCTTCATGTGAGAGGGCGATGGAGATGAGCCGTAGGATGTATGGTAATTTCGAGAGTTGTAGTTTGATGGAGGTGGAGTGGCTGGAGAGCTCACGTTCAGCTCAGTAGTCTTTTCTGGGCTTGGTTGATGAACAGAATAATCTTGATAAAAGCCAACACGAACTGGGGCTGTAGCGTGGTGTCTGGGCGGAGTCTGTGGGGTTGGAGGAGAGTTGATTGGTGGCGAGAACGGAGAGTTGGGCCCAGCAGGTGACTGAGAGCTGACTTGTGAAGATGCAGACGGAGATCCGGAAATCCAGGCCTCGGTCCGATTTTCCGCCCAACGGGGAGCACCTGGCGTCTCACTTCCACCTGGCGGAAAGACGGTTGGTGAGCCCACTTCTGACTGTGAGGAGAGGGATGATGTGCTCATTCGTCGTTCTCTGTCCGTATGTACTTCAGGCTCCTCTTTGCTGGTGGGATGGGGTGGTGGGGGAGGAGGGAGTGGTTCTTCTGGCTCATCCTTTGTGACTGGCGTTGTTTGTAGAGTGGGACGACTAATCGGCGGACCCTTATTCGGCGTGGTCTTCGGAGTGTTATCTCCCACGCTCCTCCCCATAAGACTAAACTTTGCCGGTTTTGTGGTGGTCGGGGTATCCGCGTCTTTCTCAGGAGTTCCGGTGGGACTATTCAGTTTGGGAGCCCCGAAAGCTTTGAACCAAGCAGAAAGGTTGGGCAGTGATTTCTCACGGTTGAAACCTTTGGAAAGTTCAAGGCGAGATGGATTCTCTTCCTCCTCTTCCTTCGGAGGAGGTTTAGATTCCTCCACAGGGACTTCAGGAGCCAGAATCACCTTGGCAAGTTGATCCTTTGTAGTTCGAGCCAAGGAAGCACCAAACGTTTTTTCCAGTCGTTCTAAAATCTCTTCTTGGGTAGGATTGCGTGGGAGTGGTTCCGACTCAAGCGTATCCTCATCATCTGATCGATTTGTCTTGAAGTCCCGCAGTGGGAGGGCGTGCTTAGGAAGGACGGTCCCAAAACTAAGATGTTGTGATGAGTTTACATTTAAAAGAAGGCAACGTTTCTTCTCTTGTTGCGTTTCATCTCCCTTCCCATTGTTCCCATTTCCTCCGGTACTATTCATGTCCTTTGGTTTTTCCTCATGGATAGTAGGGGATTTTGCACTTATTTTAAATTTCGTCGCTTTTCCCACCTGAAGCCTCTTCATGTTGAGATGATTTGGGCTCTTGAATCCCATAAGTGTAGACCCACCGCCAGGGGTTTTCTTTATCTTCGGTTTTGAGTCAATCTTTCTTGATTGGTTGGTTAGTATGGTAGGCGGAGGAATGTTATGAGGAACAGGAGGAAGAGTGGGCCCGCGATCCTCTTTCAGACAGTCCACTTTCGCCTTTGCTACCCAGGGTGGTAATTGTTTCCTCAAGTGTTGCTCAATTACTGGAAAAATAGAAATAAGTCATGCATACACAAAACTATGGTGAATTTCTGAGAAATCAATGTCTAGAAGTCTCTGTACCTTTTTCTTTCTCCTTCCTTTCGTGTGACTTGGAGTGTTTGTGATGATGGTGGTGTCGATGTTTGAATGGTGGTAAAGAATCTCTCTCCTTCACGACTGTCCTCTCTCCCAAGCTCCGCTTGATGACTGGAGATTCTGGTGGGGTCAACTCCCTGGGACGCTTCTTCACCGGACGATCTTTTGGATCCACCTCCTTTCTGTTGGGCCTTTCTTGCAATTTTTCCTTTTCAAAGTCCTTTGGTTTCTTATGATGATGAGTCTCCTTTAGCCTCTTGTTCTTAACGGGATGCTCATCCTCAGAATTCTCCATATCAGATCTCATTGACTCTTTCTCGTGAAGACCTTTACTTTTCTTCTTCTTCCGCTTCTTTCGAGGTGAAGGCGAGGAAACAATTTCCTGGGCAACTTTTATCTAAACAAAAGGAAATTATCTGATCAGAAATTATCGGTGGCGGTGGGATGAAAGGCTCCGACAAAAAAAAAACTCGGCCAATAATATGCTGTTGAATTTTAGTAAAACTTCTCGAAACAAGATTGTATTTTTACTTTTTCAGGCGTTGGCACTGGTGTTATCTGCTGCCTTGGAACTAAATTGTCCTCTGATGGCTTGGATTGACTTAGGCGCGGCTTTTTTCGGTCTTGAGTCGCCGCATATTCAATACTGATTTCCTCGTCGGATTCATCAGGCAGAATGAACCGAGTGATTGATTTGTGAAATGTTTTCTCCAAACTATCCACCATTTCTGTGTACTCTGCAAACAAAAGATTAAGGAAGATTTGACGATTACAAGTTCAAGTTAGCGTCGGGGTAGCTGAACATTGTCAAACCTGAAGAGTCTCCGTTGTACTTATGACAATTGAGCACCACAAGTTGAAAATCCGAGCGGAATTGATCCAAAGTCAAGTACTCATGGTTATCCAGCTTGTCCTCAATGGTCTGAAGGTCCATTGGCTGCCTGATCACTTTGTAGTAGTTTGGTGCATAGTCTTCATCCACTGGACCAATGAACGGCCAGGCATCCCGATGTCCTTTGATGTATTCGATTACTTTGTGCATCCCAATCTGAATATCTTCTTCTGTCGCAGAGAAACTGTAAAAGCATCACAATTTTTACTTCATTTAAGGAAGAAGATTAAGTTCTTAAACTCCGATGAGGCAGTCCTTACATGATCGAACTCTTGACTTTGGTTTTTGAACTCCCCGATTTGGAAGTCGGTTGACTCTTTTTCTCTTTAATTTTTGCCTTTGGGGTTTTCTTTTTCGGTTCCTCTTCCGGCTCTAAATTTTTCTCCTCCTCTTCCTCCGCCTCTTCGTCATCGTCTCCTTCTTTTCCGGCAAGAAGGGCTGACATGGAATTATTTGTCATCCTCCCGCTCCCACCTGAGCTATCCTCCTTCCCCCGGTGACGTGGTGACGGTTTCGGAGAATTGACAGATTGTGACGAAGAGATGGAGTGATTCCCACGACGCTCCCTCAAGTCCCGCCCTGCTGCCCGTTCTTGTCTTTGAATCTCTTCCGCCAGGCGTCGATCTGCCTCTTCTTGTTCCAATCGCTGCTTCCTCAGCTCGTCGTCATCTTCGGCTAGTTGGGGTGAGGGTGAAGATTCTTTTCGGGATCGCCGGAGTTGCTTATCCATCATACGCTTCCTCATGACTCGCTCTTTTTCCGCAAACAGACGAGAGAGCTCAGGTAAAAAGTCTTCTCGAAGCGTTGTGTACAGATTCTTTTCGTCTTTGTGTTTACAGTTTTTGAACTTTGAGGTGAGAAGATGCCAATCTTCTTCAGTGAAACAAACAACTTGCCATTTTGAGACTGTACGTTCCTCTACTTTCCTTCCTCGTTTTTTGGGAGGACTCTAAAACAGGAGAAAATATAATCGGTATTATTGGAACCGAATTTATAAGTGACACAGACGACAATTAAGCAGAGCCGCATCTCAACTCACTTTGTGAATGGTATGATAGTCTTCCCGATAAAGCCGAGTGCCGTAAAAGTACCAGTAAGTCGATTGACCTGAGTCCTGACCGAGGGGTTCCACACGTAAGGATTCTGCTTCGATTGACTAAATTAAAAGAGTCGCTAAAAGCTTTCTCTGAATGCGTTTCCAAAATTGGATCCTGTTTCCTGCCATCCAGCTCTTGCATACCTTTAAAAGCTCGGTTATATCATCCGCATCTAATCGGAAGTCACACAAGTCATTCAAAATGTCTACTTTTGTTCGGAGGGGAAGGGAGAAGAAGGCAGCGTCACTATCAAATGGATTCTTTCTGGTCACGTCAACCTAAATTCATAAAAGAAATTGAGTTATTATTGGACAGTTCAAACAAACTTTTTTAAAGCACTGATTGATTATTAATAATTTTTGGAGAACCTACTTCACACTTGGCGCGGAAGAGACGGCGGAGAAACATTTGATAATTGGACGTGGTGATTTCATCTTGTTGGACGTTGAAGGATCCTATGAGGAGGCGTACTATGAGATCCTGGAGAAGTCCACTTCCAACTTCTTCTACTGAATCTGTGAGTAAAGCTGCCTCCAATTCCTATTCGAGATAAAGAGAAAGAACATCAGGAAGTGATAAACGGAGTCAGCTAGATTTATGTGTTTAAATTTAATTGTTTGCCCTCTTTCTTCCTATCAATATATCAATTGGGATTGTTTCGAAATTAATTTCGGAGTTCGAAAGGGAGAACGACATGATGAAGTCGTGATATTTCATTCAGCAGAATCAAAACACTAGTCTATGGTGTATGGTCCGCCAGTTAATTTTCCTGGGGATATCATTGCAATTACTTCGACATACTTCATACCAATGCAATTAGTCGGTTGTTTTTAGAGGCAGAAAGAAAGCAAAGCTAGAAAGGCAACAACAGCACTGTTTCTCCGTTTATTAGAAAATCCTAGAAAAGATAGCCAGCGTCTAATCAATTCTGCAATTTAGAACAATATTAATATTGACAACTTCCTCTGGAGAGGAAGTCATCAACAGACAGACTCGGCGAGCGTTAGGCAGGACACGGAAGCTAAGAGTTTATGAACTTAAGGCTCACGTAACCTGGAACCAAGTATATCGAATTTCAGCTACTTCATTAGAAGACTTATCAAATGATTTCCAAGGAAGCCTTTATGACTGGAAATTCTAAGGGCATCCCTTTCAGTCTCCAGCGCCGACGAAAAAGTTAGATCTGTTATGATCATTCGCCAAGTCCCAAGTGAGTCCTAGTGATAATCTTAGCTAATGTCAACTTGTATGCATCATTGCTACACGATCAGCACCGCGCTGTGACAAACGGACCCCGAAAAACAAAGCAATTCCAATACATAAACTTTTTTCGGATTACAGTAGCTTGTTGCCACACTTTGCGCTGATCCCTGCAGAGATTTGAGGGTAGTGGAAAAGGATCGACAAGAATAATTCACTTGACTTACCTCAATGTCAAAATCTGGAAGGTCAAACGATGTACGAAAGAGTGAACAAAAATGAGCAATACAAGGCACTTCCCACCAGCTCTGAACCTCTGGAAGACAAAAGATAGAAGGGTCATTGTGGGAACGATCGGTACGTTTACCAAAAATTAATTCATGTTGATACAAATCTCACGAGGAGGAAGAGGGTAAAAGAAATTAATAAATAATGAACTAAATAATTAGCCTCCTTGTCAATACAAAATCAAAATCACAGACAAAAGACAACCACTCAACAGGCCATTCTGAACCAAAAGATTAACCTAAAAATCAGATTAGATAAGTGAGGTTGATCCATCCATCAGTTTCATTCCCTCATACGCAGTGGCAACGCTGCTTAAATGATAAGGAGAGTAGCGTGTAAGTGGTGAAAGAAAATGAGCGTTCACACAACCAATTAGAAATGAAAGTTAGTGTGGTATTATTATCTCAAGTAGGAAGCGTTCTCGCCTAACCTTCTCTGAACTAACAGTGCAATAATGTGCTTATGTGACACGAAATGGATAATTAAGTTATATCAAGTCCAAGTTTACACTAAGGTCCGGCAAAATGGGCATCGGGTATCGGGTTTTAACACTTTTACTTTCGCAATCTGGGTTCCCTCCCACTACCATTAGGTGCCTATTAAAATCCTAGTGGACAGTTTTAATAGTCGTGAGAATGCAGCGTCAGGAAATTGGAAAAGAGGAATCGCTTAGCTTTTAATTTCATTCGAACTTTTGATCTGGTCCGGACGAGAGGGATTGAAACTGAAACTGAACCAGAGCCTCTTGAAAGGAATAGAAATCGAACTGATCATTTGATCGAACAGCAAAGGTCAGAGGCTGATTGTGTTGATTGTCTCACCGTCCATTGAAGGGAGGCCGAATTTTCAGGAGCCCATGTCCTGTACCCAAGGACTCAACAACTGCTGACGCTGAAGACTCTCATCTACTACGGTACGTACAATTGAGTTTTTACAGGTAAAGAGTAGGATGCTATTCTGACAAACACCCAACCAGTGACCCCGTGTATAAATAACAAACTAATCCGGAAACACAAACACGAACCTCTTAGATCCGTTGATCCCACTTTTTCTGTCCAATAGTTTTAACTGAAATTACTTCTCCGCAACGACGCCTAAAATTGATGATGCTATTAGATCACGTAACCTAAATCGCACGTTTGAGACTGTATGTCGTTGTGACCGTCTTTCAGATTAACTTGCCCGTTTACACTCTGTTCAACATTCCACTTGTAAGTCTTGCCCGTCATCGTCGTCCCAAGTGTTATTAAAAAGGGGAGCAGTAAATAAGTCGCCCTAGTTGACTTGTGGGGACAACTCTTAGTGTTCACTGGTGATTAATTATCTTATAATTCATTGAGGTAAGTAACAATTGAGACCTGGCTACCTGGGCACCTGTAGAGATGAATTGAGTGTAGGAGTGAGAGTAATAAGTGATTGATAGTTTCAGATGGGTAGAATCATTAGGGTATGGTGACTATGACTGCCTGACGACGGTAGTTGGTTGATGTTTGATGACACTGGACAAAGTGTCCAGAAGTGTGATTAGTCCAAGTATTGCGTCTGTCTTGGAGAGACAGCAACATACTGCCCTCAGTCACTCGTCCACAACTAAAAACACCCAACGACTGACTTGACTTGACTCCTCTCCTTCCTTTGGGGTTCGTTCTCAGTCTCTTCTGTCTCCATCTTGAGCTCCAGTGAAGACAACTCCGCCTACACGCTTCCTCTCGATCATTAATTTTCGAGAAAGGAGTACAATTCATGACTCAATTTTTAGTTCGGGAGTATCTAGCACGTAGATCTACGTGTGGTGAAAGGCATAAAAATAAGGACTATTACTAATTGGAAGTGCGAGTTAACTTTAATTAGTTTTACGCTGGTGAAGAGTGGTTTAGAGTTGCCGTTTGGGGGGCGGGGCTCAGTCCCTCCACCTGGCAATGAGAGTATAAAAGGAGGTGACGGATAGACAGAAAAAGTGGAATGAGCGAGAGCATTCTCAACGAATTGGTCTCTAACGAAACCATAGTCAGTATACACTTTACAGCTGTTTTCCAAACCCAGACTCATGCACCAAACAAGTAACCAACGTTTGTTAGGTGTAGAACGAGTTGAACATTTTTTCTAAACAAATTATTTCGATGTATTAACCATTATTTCATTAACCACTCTGCTTTCATTTAACTATAAATCTTTAATTGGATCCAAGCTTCCCAAGAAGCTTTGGTCGTTTTATTATAGTCCGTTCGCCTAGTTTATCCAAAAGAAAAAAAATTCCCGCCCAGCAAAATCCATAAGGTTTGCTAGGGGGCTGGACTTTAGGCTCCACCCGGTCGTTGGGTAAGCTAAGCGAACGGACTATAGTTAAAACCCGTAAATGTAAAAAAAAAAAAAATTAATATTAAGAAACTTCGACGAGGCAATATGTTTCTGTTCAACCGGTGCGTTACATGCTCGTTCCACCTTATTTATGTGTTATTATCATTCCACAAAAAACTAGTTGTACTTGCTTTGGCGCCACAATTTCAAACTCTGCGTCAGACCATACTATTGGTTCTGGAGTGATTAAAAATAAAATACTTGGCGGGAAGGCTTTAAAATGATGAGGTAAACTACAAAAAATTGCAAAAAATTTCATGCCCACTCAAAATTAGGATTAATTTTACTATTTGAGAGGAAGGACTTTAGTATCCGCCCTGGTGTCATTATTGAGTTGGGTAAAGTTAAGTTTAATTCATATTTTTAAATGTGTGGAGATGTGGATTACTGAGAGTTTAATGATTGCGTGCGATGGTGCAAGTGTCTGAGTTTGAGTTTGTGCGGGTGTGGTCTGCTGTTCGTCTTCTTGTTTTGGTTGAAAGGAGGGAAGAGAGTTTCCATGCGTTTTCCCACTACTCCTACTGCCTTCTTCCCTCCTCCCAAATCCCCCACTCGTCCTGGCGGAGCGGAACCCGCTTACCGTTGCCCAACACTGAATATGAAAAATCAAAACCATTCCACACCTTAATTAATTGACATTTGACACCTCAGAATTGGAGTAAACCATAAAAACAAGGGACAAGAGTGAAAAGTAACTCACGCCGATTTTTATCAACTTCTTTGAATCGACACCACTAATCAGAGGTGGCATTGACAAATTGATAACTCCACACAAACTTAATTAGTTCCGGGATGAATAGATTCCAATCATTAATGAATTAATTAAGTCTAAAGTCATTTCAATTAGATTTGTTTTATTAATTAGTCTGATCATGATCCAACAGGAATTTGACCCCCAAGTTGCTGCTGCTCCTCTGTGCTCTCCCTCCTGCCAGCTTCACTTTCACTTCCTGGGGCAGAATTTCCTAGACGAGATCTTCCCATTCACCTCATCTCGTCCACGGCCTCCTAGGCCTCCCACACTTTATTATTCCACTGTCTGTCAATACCCAAATTCAAAGTACCAAACCCATCAAACACCTCCGCAAAATTACTCACCGCCAACACGGGTAAGGCCCAAACACCGCACGACTGCTTTCAGTAGGCCGATCGAGGGCTCTCTGGATGCTGTACACAGGATACGGGACTAACTGTTACTGTTCATCTAAATCCTAAATCTCTTTTATAGTTTTTCTCCAGTCTCCACTCCAATAAACTTCCAGCAGCATGTCAGGCGGATCCAATCGCTCTGCCAATCTCAACAACTACAAAGTAGTTGTCGTCGGCGGAGGAGGTGTCGGGAAATCTGCAATTACCATTCAGTTCATTCAGGTATGAAAACAATGACTCATACATAATGCCATCCAATCCAAGTTTTAGCAGAACTTAACGCTCCATTAATATTAATCCACTTAAGTTATAAGTGGGTAGAAGGGAAGGGAGGGCTTAACTGTTTTATACCTGTTGTGATTTGTGATTATCTTTTGTTGATTTCCAGAGTTACTTTGTTCAAGACTATGACCCCACAATTGAAGACTCTTATACGAAGCAATGCGTGATTGACGACCTACCGGCCAAGCTTGATAGTGAGTTTACTGCTAGAACGACCCCTGCGTCACGTTTGAAGTTGAATTCATTTCAGGGATCTTAAATGACAATTGTTTTTTTAGTTTTGGATACGGCAGGACAAGAAGAATTCAGTGCAATGAGGGAACAATATATGCGGTCAGGTGAAGGATTTCTCCTTGTCTTTGCTGTTACAGGTAAGTGATCTAATTTAATCATTAAGTCTTCTATGTCTGAACTCATCAGCTACTTTTTACTTCCAGAACGGTCTTCCTTTGATGAAATTGCTAAATTCCATCGTCAGATTCTTCGTGTTAAGGATCGTGATGAGTTCCCGATGCTTCTAGTTGCCAATAAAGCCGATCTTGAAAGTCATCGCGTCGTAAGTTAATAACAATTTACCGATTCTTTTAACGACTTGCTCAGGTGGCAGTATAAATCGGCATGATATTTTTAATGGTGGTGAGGTTGACTCGACATTTCACGTTGATTGGAGTTTACGCACTTACCTCTGCAAGTTCGTGTGTTCTTTACTTAATCTTAAGCAATCTTGTACCACTGACAAATTATGTCCGATTGATTTCCTTGAGTAATAAGTGAGCACCGATTGCTGATTTCAAATTATTTTCTCCATTTGCATAGGTGAGTCGTGAAGAAGCGGAAGCACTGGCTCGCTCGCTCCGAATCCCTCTCATTGAGTGCAGTGCCAAACTACGGATGAACGTTGACCAAGCCTTCCATGAACTCGTGAGGATCATTCGCCAGTTTCAACAAATGGAGAGACCAGTTCTCAGGTCACATCGGAACCAGTCCAAGAAATGTAGGATCCTCTGAAGACGAGCCTCCGTACTTCCTCTGCAGCCACTAATGCAACTTACTTACATGTACAGGGAAGAATCTAAAGTCTGTTTCACTGCCACACCATCTCTAAAGGGGCTTCCTTTTTACTCTCATCTATTTTCCACATTTCCACTAACACAAGCATTTATGATCTGACGTCCCAATCATGGCTGACGTTTTTTTCTTTTTATAGTTTCCTTTGACTTTTTAAATCCCCGAGTTCTTATTATCACCAAATGTTTCAAGCGGGTCACTAACAGGACCGGTATATTGTTTGCCCATATTGTTTGTCCGAGTAATTTTAAGTTTAAAGTCAATGCATTAGCGTGGCAGGTACGTAGAAATTAATGTAAACTCATATGGCACAATCAGTATAATAACCAAGACTAACTTAATATCTTATTATGTGAGTCTTGGTAATAACCACCAGGTTGGCGGAATTACCTTAGTCCCAATATCATCCCCAGTATAACTGCCAGTTTTTGAGCTGTTTAGTTTTTTTTTTCATTTCAATTCAATACAAGTGAAGTCCGATGATGGTCCCGCCTCCCAAGAACCCTTGGTGCTAAGACTTCTTCCTGGATATTCCCTCCAAGGATTCGCTCAAAAGTGCCTTTTTCTCTGCTAAAGAAATCAAACAACCAAACAAGAGCTGTTCCTTGGAACCTTTAACCTTAAAGTATCTCACGATTAAAATAAGGACTGCAGTGCAGCTAATAATAAGAAATCAATCAGACTCTCCTCTTCAAGCATTAAAGCATGGAACTATAAATACTAATAATTTGCCCTCCAAGGAACTAGCAGCTGCAGCGCAACGAACCGCTCCATGAACCAATCCTCATCTCACTTTGACTACGGTAAACTTAATACCGTACTATTAACAACTAAATTTATCAAGTTTCAAAACTAATGAGCATGGTTCTAAATGTTCGATCGACTACCTACTATGGATCAGATTACATTTAATAATGGAAGGAAAAATAATGTTTTGTGGTAAAAGTCCTCTCTGGGCTGGGGGTTGAATGGAGATCTTTTGCCTCTTCCGAATCCCAAACCCACCGAGTAAAGTAGTTTATAAGGACAAAAATGATATTGACCTACATTATTATAATGAAATTAAGGACAGGGCTAATAAAAGAAATTTAACAAAAATATATTTATACAACATAAAAACTTTTTATTACTTTGATTTTTAAAATTAGCCTTGAAATTAATCTATAACAAGCAGAGCTGAATGAGTTTTTTGTGGGGCAGGAAATGTTGAAGGGAACTCTGATTTGAGACAAGCTAAAAACAATTTTGAAATTCTTGGGTCAGATTAATTCTAAAACCTCGTGTCCGAATTGGTTAAAAATTTAAAATTTGTCCTGACAGGATGGACGTTGGAGGGAGAGGAGGGGGTAAATTAAAATGTTTCTTATGATAAGGGTAAATGGCAAAGTTCAAATAAATACAGTGAGGTGGATAACTATCCTGACGTACTGGCTTTTTGTAAATTTAACTATCTGAGAAATGTAGTGGAAAATTGAGCTTTTAGACTATTCAAGTATTCTTTCCCATTAGGTTGGTAACAAATTACTAAATGATTATCTTACATTACATCCAATTCCAATTTCTTCTTAGGCAGAGAAAGGCAAGAGAACTGGAACTATTTCTGAATTCTGAATTAATCGTGTGAACGCAAACTGTATGAACAGTGAACGATTAGGTGAACAGAAACTTCCGACAATCCTCTGCACCACAGAGACATGGTTTCCGGGTTTGTTGTTTGACTTCATCCCCACCATCTTGATCATCCCCCCTTGCTGCATTGTTAATTTGGTTCATGTAATCAAAGGTGAGTTGAGTACCCTATGTGACAAAATATAAAAATTAGTCACACAACAAATCTTAAATTTCAACCAGTCCAAAAACTTACACGTGGAATATCCTTTATGGCAAAGAGAGCCAACTTCGGCAAGTTAGGATCCAAGCAGTCAACCCAGACAGCAAAAACAGCCAAGTTTGGATCACATGAATGGTTGAAGAAATGAGCCACATTCCCAACCTTAGCAGCATCCACAGCATATGGAAATCCATCTCCTTCGTTGTAATCCAAATCAAAGAGGTAAGTGCACCCCTCTGCATCGTATTCCTTACTGCGTCGATCTGACTCTGCAGTCGTAATCACTTCACCAACGTACAAGCTCACAAAGGTTCCTTTCTTGATTGACTACCAAGCAGAGAAACAAAATTGCGGGAGATTAGTGACATGTCCAACACTTTCACATTGGTAGTTATAATGTTTTAGTGAAAGCATAAACACTCATAGCTTACTCGCAACGTCTTAACCCCCCATCCGCATCCGTTATCAGTACGGTAGATGCTTAAATGTATGTCCTTGAGACTACTACGTCCATCCTGTACAACTCGATTTGGACAACCTGGTCCACACTTGCATGCTTTGTTGCATTCATAGATTGCAGTACCAATGGGGACCCGTAGGCTAGAAATAAACGTTAAAAGTTGTTTAAAATTGTAAATGAGCTACGGCAGTGGAGAAGTAATCGTGTAACCCTTACCGTTTGTACTGTGAGTAAGCAAAAGTCGAGTTGAACTCATCTGCACAACATTCCTTCCGGTTCTGGAAGCAATCCGTGCAAGAGCACCCAAGTGGTGGGTCATCGGGAATGTGAATCCCTGAGCCCGGAATGTAGTCGTTGATATATTTGAAACCCGGCGGTGGACCAGCCATATCAACTAGGTTCTCCACTTTGACAGTTGGCATCCCCTTCGTGGCCAAATTGATCTCGACTTCCCATTCCTGTTAAATTCGAATACCAATTAAAAGGTAGGCAATAAAAGTGTAGCGTCCAAGCAATAAGGAATCATACCTTCAAATGTCTGAGCACGGTCTGACGACGACTATTTAGATGCTGGACCAGCAACTGCTCTCTTAAAGCCTTCTGTTCCTCCAGATTTAGTTTACCGTCAATACCGTTTTGAAGAACTTTATCCAAATGATTGACTCCCCACGACCACACATTCTTCTTGACAGTAAAGAACCGACTAATCATCAGTTTGCAAGCCTAAATATAAGAAACATGCTGTGAGCATACAAGTTAAAACAAAAGAGATATCAAGATTGAATCAGTGACAACGAATGCTTACATCAATTTCTTCTTGAGTTGGAACCTGAGTCTTCTTGTAGAAATCTTGAGCGCGAACTTGAAGAGGCCGGGGATCCGGTGGCATATCTTTAAGTGGTGGACCCTTACGACGTCTCTTTCCGTTTGGAAGACTCACATATTGACTTTGTGCTTCCGCTAATTCGCGTTCCTTTTTCCGTTCAAAATAGAAGCGAGTTAATTCGTCTTCGCAATCCGCTAAGTTTTCAATTGGTTCCCAAGTATTGAAGTCTGTCAAAAAGAAAACAGAAATCAGGATAAAAAATATTAGAAGGATGAACTCATAAACCGAAATGTTTTTGCTTCGTTGATATTCTGCTTACCCTCATCCCAATCCTTCCATTTTACTTTGTACTGCGACTTCTCCGTATCGTAATCTAGAATTTGTTCAATCTCATAGACACCGTTCTCTTCGCGTGCCGTTTCTTCTGCTTTCGTCTCCTTTTTAGTCTCCTTTTCCTGTTCTTCGGATGCTGAGCCAGAAGCACGTTCAGGACCCATACCAGAGTCATCTCCGCTTCCCTTCATTTCACCATCGCTAGCTCTTTTCAAATTTGGTTCAATGGGCACCATGTCGACCTGAGCATCCTTAGCATTCGACGTCTCAAGTGTCGCCGCGATCTTCCCCTGTTCCCGAAGTATCTTCTCTCCACGCCGGACTGAGTTCTCCATTGCTATCCTGTAGTTAATAATAAAAAGGAGCCATGACAGCATACAATTCCGTATCGTTTGTACTGAATGATCAGTTTCGAATGTTTTCACTTACGCGTCAACCGGCAGGAGGTTTCTAGCTGGTGGCGGAGATACTATTAATTTCGTATTGTTCTGTAAAGACAACATAGTGTTCAGAGTGTAGTTTTACTAATTACCAAAAATACGTCTCTTGATATTAGAAAAAATTAGGATCAGGGTTCACAGTACTACATTGTATTTTAGATAAGTACTAATAAACCCGACGCTGTCAATCCAAGGAACGTGCTACTTTAGTATCTTTAAAACCAACAAACAAACAACAAAATTGTTTATCAAGAGGGAAAGGCGGAGGATATATGGACAATCTGCCAGCCTGTTGTTCTGGCCGTCTGAAAAGAGCTTAAAAAGAGGGCAACCAAGGCACCGTTCTCCCTCCTCTTCTCAAAAAGAAGAGTCTGTTCGTGTTCATTCATTTATGTATGAGTTGCATTTGCATTTGCCTTTTTTAACCTCGTTTTTGGAAATTCAAGTTCCAAAAACTAAAATGACTTCTAACCCGGAACAATAAAATATAATAATTGCCCATAATAATTCCGTATCTACCTGCTGAATAGCTTTATAAGATCCTCATCGGTGGTGAGGAATCAATTAATTAACAATAGAAATTGCGCAAGACAATAAGGAATGGGAGGGAAAGCAACAAGTAATGATGATAAACTTACCGACAAGATGGAAATGATGAAAGAGAGTGATGGTAAGATGTAAATGAGTTGTCAAGCGGAGACTTGCCGTGATGGGTAAGAAAAGGTGGATGAGAGGTCAATCCAGTAGAACCATGTACTGACACGTTCCCTCCAACGTGAACGGTCAAATGAAAATGGAGGAAGAAGAACGAGTGCGGCTGCTGCGGCGGGTAATGCCGGTGCGGGTAAATGCTCCTTTTCCTTCCTCTTCCTTTGTCTGTTTGGTCTCTTTCCCTCTTTTTCTTCCTCGTAATCTTTTCTCACTTCCTTCCTTCATCCATAGATGCGCAGTCCCTTGTTTCGCATTTTTATAAATTGGGATTAAAACATAAAGGGTATGGGGTATCCTTTCATCTACTTTATTTTTAGCAGTAGGGACCCTGCTATTTAAGGACCCCGAAAGGTCACCACATGTACCAACTTGTATTGTACAGGAATTAGGAGACCAGCAGGACATTTCCCTCCGATGTATCATTCATAATTCATAAAGTGAGCACTCCAAACACTTCACCCCGAGGTTTTTTTGGGAACTAAACTTCTTGATGGTTTCTTGAACAAGGTACCTACCCCACTAATTGTGAACAATTGGTAAAATTTCAACTCGATAGCACGGGTACGGATCCTACTTCCGTATGTAGCTTGGCCTCGAGGATCATTCCAAGAATTCAGCAATGCGTTTTATTTAAGCCTGGTTTAGTTTTCACTGGAATCAAGTATTAGGTCTACCGAACGCCAATTCAAAATACAATAATGGTCAAAATTAGAAAAATTGGAATCAGTTATTCATGAGCGTCCATGTTGGGTTAAGTCACTTTATCGTCTTAAATGTCAATGCAATGTTACCCTCGGTGACCACGCCCGAGTTCTTTCTGAATCTTTCTGGAAACCTGAAAGGGTGAATTTCTAGACCTTTCTGCTAGGTCAAAGTTTAAACCTCACAATCGGTGAGAACGGGAATAAATAAACAATACGGCAAACCTTTGGCCTTACTTGACAGATAGATCGTCTAAGATAAAGTCATGCGAGAAGACGGGAGAACTCGGAGTGAGTGTGACTAATTACTCGTTAAAACGTGTGTGAGAGCGTCCCCCACAATGAGAAGCTTCAACGCAACTTGAGTGTCGGGTCACGGCTCACGGGAACGAAAAGATCTTGGCTGCCTTCGGAATCGGATGCATCCGCGATACGGCCCATGTCTGACCTTTACCTCGGAGTAATAAGAGATTGCTAGAAAAAATATTTAGGAACTTCCGCCGGCCTGCGGTCAATTAATGATTTCTCCGTTTATTGAAGCGGAGGGATTTCGGGTGATGT